>UFQX01000413.1:2025141-2042802 GCA_900497675.1 Arapaima gigas | reverse complement strand
TTTTTTTTTTTTTTTTTTTTTTTTTTTTTTTTTTTTTTTTTTTTTTTTTTTTTTTTTTTTTGCAGTATTGGATCAATGGAAAAATATAAAATTGTTTCTTTTTCATCTTGGTCATGATTGTTGTGGTCTGGAGCTTATCTAGTAATCGCTGGGTACTAAGCTATGAAACTACACCTTAGATGGGATGCCACTGTGGTGGGATGAATTGTGGTGACTGCTATGTGATACTTAGCCCTTCTCTACGTGCTAGCAGTAACCAGAAGTTGGCGCTCTGGCTTTAGTCAAACCTAGAAGCATCTTGTATTGCTTTTGATGCTTAGGAACTGATTGTGAGGTTGCAGGTTCTGCTACACAGGGGCCTGCTCTTGTGTATGATGACACAGACACAGTCCAGAGTCTGATCCCACATCACTGGGGTTGTATTGAGCTGTCCAGCGTGACCCTACCACTAATAAGTGAGTGTGAGTGGGAACTACTGGTGCTGCAGCCTCTGAAAATGTTCACAAATGGTGTTTAAAGTGTTGGTACTCTTTTTAGTTGTTCAGGAATGTTAATGATACCAGTGATAGCTGGGGGGAAAAAGCTTTTTATTCCGTTTCTAATCCAACACTGGGCAGACTAAACTTATTCTTTTTTGATTTCCTTTTTTTGAAAGTGATGAGCAATATGGCACTCATGACATCAAAAAATAAGCTGTTTCTGAAAAACTTCTTGACAATGGGCATTGGTTATTGTTTGTTACAATGTTTTGCAATGCATTAGTTTTTTAAAAATGTTTTAAACATTTTCCAAGACTGGCTTTTTGTGGAGTGTCAGATCTTTTCCAGTGCAGCTTGAGGTCATCGTGTCACAAAAAGAGGCTCATGGGTCACATTGTGGTGTTATGTCTTTGTGTCCTGTGTAAGCTGATGAGATGAAGATATAGTCACATGAAGGGGTGGGGTTTCTACAGTCATGGTTTCCACCCTGTCTTGGTCTTACTGGTCAAGAGGATGGACGATAAAGCTGTAAAGATAAGGAGTATGAGATTGGCGAGAACAAGTTTTTCTGGGGGTAAAAAAAGCCAAATGTACAGTGACTTTTTCACGCAGCAGGACTGTGTTTGATTATCTTCGGCATGTTTCCAGTTCCATTCAACGACACACAGCTGGTTGAGTGGCTCTACACCAAGGAAGAGTGCTTTTGACCTCTTCAGGGAAATCCAGACGGCTCTTTGGCTGTTGCTTCGGTGCTCGTGGGTAATCTGATTCTTGCAGACAAGTAGGGCTGGGTGGGGGTTGCTTGTGAAGGTGGGAGGAAGTAGGAGAGGTTAGCAGCACACACAATGCTGGGATACCCAGCGTCTTCTGGCCTGGATGTGAGTTTGGGTTAGTGTGTTGAGGGTGGCTCATTGAAGTGGTGTTTTGGGGTTTGTGCCAGGAATGGAAAGGAGATCTGGACCCCTGTGGGCAGGATATGAGTGAGGGATTTTAGTGATCTTGCTAGGCAATGTGGTTTGCGAAAGCAGATACAGGCATGGACCACCTCGTGTGTGGAGAGAAAGATCCCCTCCCTCACAGCTGATACCTCTTTTCTCCCCCCAGATATTTACAGCAAACTGTCAAGCTGCTCTGTTACCTTCAGAACCATTAAGATTTTATTAATAGAATGTAATATCATGTCTATCATTTGGGATGGACACAACAATGGAAATTTTGTACAAAAAAGGACTTGAACTTTGAAGTAAAAAAAAAATTCAAAAGTAGCTACAGAAAGGAGACTTAAGATGAATAGTAATAAGCACTTTGTGTTTTATTGCTGGAACACAATACCATATTTTCTCAAAAAAAACTTTACTATATTTGTTGTCGTCTATCCATGGGGGTTCTTGCTTAGAGAACACCTATAGATATCTTAATTCCATTTTATCTGTTGCTGATGAAGTGACAAAGTGGAGCAGCGAGTAGCTCCTGGGCTGTGTCCTGATTCTGGGTTTAAATCTTGCTCAGTCTGTTTAGCGTTAACATGTTCTTCCCACTGTTCATAGATATCAGTGGAAAAACGGAATGGTAAATTATGTCCGTACCCTCCCTTACCATTCGACTTGGGGCTTCTTTGCGATAAGGTTTGTAATGAGGTCTGACCCCAGACCTGTGCCCGACACTTTTGCTGGCAAGTGTAAGTTTCACTGTATGTGAATGAGTGACTGTGGCGTGTTGTACCTGGTCATTTGACACTGGTGTTAATTCAGTATGACTGGATGTTAATGTTCTGTGTGACTTTGTTTTTGTATGGCCTTTGAGTGTCACTTTGGATGGGATGCTGTCACCGTAAGAGGATCCACTCATGTCTCTTTGTGGGAAATTGGTAGGTGGGACCACCTGTAGGTTTTCAGTATTTTCAGTGAGCTGTGCTGGATACTTATTGAGGAGCACATCAGGGTACTTCTTTAACAAGATTAGCCTGTATATATTTTGTGTGTTTGGACTGGTGGGATTGGTCCTGAGTTCCCCCTCAAAGGCAGTGGTAACTCTGTAGAGATTCCTTTCTTCCACAATGATTGCTCTCCACTATGGGCCTAGTCACACACAAGCCTGCTTGATACGTTGTTTTGTAGTTCGGATCAAGCTCCTCGGTGATGATGTGTCTTGGGCTGTCTATCACTGCTCCTTCACGACTGTATGCGTTTAGAGTAGTTGTTATTGTGCTCTGCAGGAAGGCTGCGACCCTTGAACTGACTGTCTGCCAGCCATTTGGATGCCCTGAGCCAGTGCATTGTGGGAGTAGAGCTTCTGCCTGCTTCACTGCTGTACATCTGTGCTCAACTTAACATTCTCACTGGGCACTATTTAAATATTTACTCTCTAACTTTTTTTATTAAGTAATTAGTTTATTTCATGGCTTAATGTTTTAAATAGTCCAGCTTTTTTCTTTAATTTACCGGGTAAACAGCAGGAGTTCTGCGACGTGGACTCGTGGTCTCTAAGTCTAAGTTGCAGGTCAGGACTGGAGTGGGCATGCGTCTGGAATGTGCCCGCACCACTAATAGTTAGTGCTACCACAGTTCTTCTTACCCTGATGAAGAACTGGTCTGGACTGCTTGCTGTTTGTTATGCTTGGACCACAGTGGTTCATTGTAGAATGGAGTATTGTCCATCTTATGTATAGCACCCAGGCAGGTGTTATTGAGATCAGTGCTCTGAATGCTTACTTCCGTTAGTGAGAGAGTGCGGTGTTAGATAGGGCCTTGCTCTTGCTTGTGCTCTTCTTTTGCCTAACCTGCTGGACTCTGGATTTGTTCCCAAAGTCACCACTCTTTGTGTATGAGCAAAGCCAGCTAGTTGAACTTCAGTTCAAAAGGTCAGTGCTTTTTCATCCAGCTCTGCAGACCATCCACTCTCTTGCACTCTTGTTCAATTTCTGTAGTTCCTGCACCCTACTGTGCCTTCAGGAAATCACTTTGCTGGCACTTTGGGTGCCTCGTGTTTTTGCCAGATCTGTGCGTGTAAAAATTGGGTTGTTATGAAATTTCCAGTTGCATTGGGTTGAGGTGTTTGTTCAGTGCAGCATTTAAATGGCACCAGGTCAGAGTCCCCCCCCCCCGGGACTGTTTATACATGGTATGAACTTCATTGTATGTACTCATGAATTTGATGTGATACTGATCTTATGCAGTCTCAGCTGCTGTGACATATGGATTATGAAGTGGGCACGTTGCTGTGTTTTATGACTGGTTTTTGAATCCTGTGTGTTCTGGTTTTGTTATGTGTATTTTGGTTTGTCAGCGGACTCACCTGCTTCCTAAAGTTGCTACTCACTATTTCGGTCCATTAATTGTGTGGTTTGTGCATCTTCTGTTACAGTGCCAAGAGTGGGTGTATTTTGATTCCTCAGGGTCGAGTGTGAGATCTTGTCATGATGTGTATCCTTGGATCACAGTTACAGAAACGTGTCTGCATCTGTTTGGGGGGTGGGGGGGGAGTAGTCATCCATCAAAATGTAGAGGGCTGGGCTGAAGCAGTTTCCTAGTGGGTCTGCTGTGGAAGATCTCACTGTGCTCTCTTTCACTGTGCCCGTTGCTGTGTTTTAGGTTGACGGAACCATCTGGGTCGCTTACAGATGGACCGATCAACTACAAGTACAAGACCAAGTGCACATGGCTCATCGAGGGGTAGTGAGTAACAACCTTTTTCATGTTCCTCGTGCTGATGCAATTAGTGTCTGCCCCATCAGTCAACAAAGCGGAACATTTCTTTCCTTGTTTCTCCAAACTTGCCTTCAAAGTCATTAAAGCTGCGCCATGGCATAAATGCCTCATTTTCCTCTCTTCCAGCCCAAATGCTGTCCTGAGGTTGCGATTTAATCATTTTGCAACAGAATGCAGCTGGGACCACATGTACGTCTATGATGGGGACTCTGTCTACGCCCCCCTGATTGCTGTGTTCAGGTGAGCATCACTCAGTCTGTCTGTAATCGTGCCACCCCGGACATGAACATCAGTTTACTGTTGTTCATTACCTCTATTACTTTCTAGTCCCCCCCGCACCTGTTTTAAGAACTAATGCCATTGTTTGCTCATGTTTTATTAAATGAAATAGAAAAACAGACTATGTCAAAGTTAGTGGCACATGGGACAACAGGCATATGAAATGCAGGAATTCCTTGGTGTCTAAACTGTATAAAATTAAAACCCATATATCAGTATCAGAACAGAAACTTTTGCCATAACAAATTTTTATCTAAGCTTATCATAATAAAAAAAAAATCAAAACATTAAAAATCAAAATAAAAAATCAACCAGTAAATACCTGTATAGTACCATTCAGTGTATTGTAATAAAAATAATACTGCATTTATTTTAATTGTGCTGTGTGCTGTTACAAATTTATACCATTTGCATTGTGCATGCCTGTGTGTGCCTGTGCCGGAGCCTTTATCAGTTTTTTGTGCACTCCTGCATGTCTCGTGCTAGCTTTGTCTGACCAGGTTTGTGCTGTGACTGCATTTAATGTGATTTAAGCTGGATAATTCAGCTGGATGCTGGTTGATCTTCAGAGGAGAAGGAGCACCTAAAATCCTGTGTTTGACAAGAAATCTCTTAAATGAAAATTTTAGAGGAAATGCAGTGATCTCACTAATTGTGGAACACATTTGTGACACAAACAGGAGGTTTGCTTTCAAGAACACAATTGAAGATGCTGTTGCAGGTTAGATGATTTATGTAAGAAAACCTTGTCAAGGCAAACAAAATTCCATATTGTGCTTTTTTTTTTTTGCTCCGCATCTGCTCCTCCCTGCTTCCAGTGGATACAATTGACACAGGCACCTCCTTCCACACAGCAAACCTCAAAAGCCTCTCTTCTTCACTTCATTCCATGATACCCAGTAAAAGTTGTTAGTCTTGCTTGTTTAAATTATCTGCAATGTTTTTAACCAAATTTTGCCACAAAAATATATATTCTCTAACCAAATACGCCCTTATTGGTATTAACATGCAAAATGTCCTGCACTATACATACTGTACTGTGTGTTATAAACATGCACGTTAATGACAACGTTAAATGTTTTCCAATTAGGCATGTGGTGCTAAAAGTGTTTTATCATGCTGAAGTCATGGGTTGATAGTTATCTAGTTGTTTTACATGGGTTGGAAGCATATTATTCCACCCCTTTTAAATTAATGGCAAATAGGCAGCACCCTGCTTTTTTGCATTTCACGTCTTAACATACTCTTATTTCCCCAGCGTGACCAGCCACCTTCCCTCTTCATTAATGCACCATTTGATTTGTGAAAGATTGAGCTATTTAGGACAGCTAACAGTGTCTCCACATGTCCTCTTATCCCCACTTTAACAAAGAGATGTGGGAAGATGCGGTTGGCGATAGGGCTCCGAGGTCTCCTGTCGCCAGCCTGCTCTTGCTCACAATACATTCAAAATGTCTAGTTCTAATTATTATTAAATAAGAAATAAATCATAACTTCATCCAAATGAATAAAATTTACCTAAATACCGTAAGGGATTTATGTACTCCCCTTGTAGTGTTACCCATGCATGGGATGGCATTTTGGCATTTCTTGTTTTGAATGAAATGGCTTACTAGTTCCCACTTGGCTGAGTGGGTTTTGTTACCCAATAACTCAAAACAAGCAAGATACAGAAGAACATCATTTTTGAAAAATGCTGAAACGGGATGAGCACATAACTGTTCAGTGTGACTGCAGTTTTGCTTTGAGATGCTAAGCTGTGGGATAGCGTGTTCCTGCACTGACTGAGAAGTTTGATACACGAATCCCTGTCAACCTTCTGTAATGGTGACACTGGCCCCGCCCCAGTGTCTGAACAGGAGACATATGTGTGCCTCTCCTATAATCAGTACTGCATTGCTTTAGTGTGTTTATTCCATCATGGTGGCATGGTGGAGCAGTGGATAGCACCGCTACTTCACAGCACCTGCACTGTTCAAGCATAGATTTCAAATCCAGCTCTCTCTGTATGGAAGGTGTATGTTTTCCTCATGTTCCCATTCTCACAGGCCAAAGACCTGTGTTTTGTGTCAACTAGTGACTGTAAACTTCAGTAGTGTTTGTGTGGCTAGCCTGCCTAGCTTAACACCTTGTTCCTCCCGGACCACTGTAACCCTGACTTGGATAAGTGGTTAATATGAGTGAGGTTTTTCTTTTCCATGGTAGCCTGTTTTGTGTGTGTGAGAGTCTTAGGGTTAATCCCCCCTGTCCCCGTCATGTGGGATAGCACCATTTGGTGGCTTTGATCAGTGGTAGCCATGAGCCCAAAATGTGTGTCAACAAACAAGTCTGAATGGATACTGTAATCATCACTACCTCACAAGAGTCCCAACTGCCCTCATTGTTTCTGTTATTAGCACTGAGTTAGAGAGCAGCCCACTCTGGAGCGGCATCATTTTTGTGTGTGTGTGTGTGTGTGTGCGCGCGCACATGCATGTTTTTCCTCTTAACAGACGGTCTGTTCACATCAAAGAATGCCCAAATAAGTATTTTTATCCATGCTGCTGTTTCCAAGGCAACAGCTGCCACAAATCTTGAGGTGGCGAGTTGGTGTTTTATGTACCTCCTGCTGGCCTAGTTTATTCTGCTCAGGTGAGACAGGGTGTTTCATCTTGTGCTGCCTGCCTCCATAGTGGCCTCATTGTCCCGGAAGTTCGAGGGAACGAGACCGTCCCAGAGGTCGTGACCACGTCTGGCTATGCACTCCTGCACTTCTTCAGTGATGCTGCCTACAATCTCACAGGGTTCAACATCTTTTATTCGTAAGTGTCCTGCTTTGTGATGGTTATAATACATTTGTGTGTGTGCACCATGAGGCAGCAGGTCATGTAGTGTTTAGAACTGTCACCTTGCAGTTGAAGGACCCAGATTCCAATCTGACCTCCTGCTGTAGTGCCTTTCATCAAAGTACTTATCCTGAATTCCTTCAATAAAAATTACCCAACTGTATAATTGGGTAAAACACTGCAAGTTGTTTAATATTTAATGTAATCAGGACTTTAGGAACATTTCAGAAGTGTCTCAAGCCATTACTTGTGGCAGTAATAATGCATTTTACGAACATTAAAAAATTTCTGAAATCATTGTATGATAGTAATAATGCATTATATAAAAATTTGAAATGTCAGAAGACGATGTTTAAATAAAAAAAAAGTTTTTTGTGAATTAAGTTGTAGAAAATTGAATGTTGAAAATTGAATAAAACAAAAAATAAGTGGAAAATAATTACACACAGACCTCAAAGTTACTATTCTGGGGGCTGTGTGGTGCCTCACCCCCACTTTGAGAGATAACGTATTTCTGTTCTAGCACTGGTTTGTTGTGATAATGAGTGCTAATGGCTCCCTGTATGTGTTCCACCAGCTGTCATTGTGAGAGTTTGTTTCTCCCTGAGGTTTAAGTGCCGTATAAATTTATATAATATATAAATTTGCTTCTTCCACAGGATCAACTCGTGCCCGAACAATTGTTCAGGACATGGGAAGTGCACGACAGGCAACTCCATTGCCAGCCGAGTGTACTGCGAATGCGATGACTACTGGAAGGGTGAGGCCTGCGACATCCCATACTGCAGGAGCAACTGTGGCAGCCCCGATCATGGCTACTGTGACTTGACTGGCGAGAAACTGTGTGTCTGCAATGACAGCTGGCAAGGTGGGTCCCTTCCCTCCAATTTGTAGCTGCTTGCAGCTGACTGAAGTGTGATGTGCTTTGCTGGGCCACACTCGACACAGATAACTATGAGCTAATGTCCAATGAACACAAGTAAGTTCACGACAGACTTGGTGCTAGAGTATATCTGTCAACACATCTGACTCAGTAGCTCGTACAGTCCCTTCTACATGATGTCCTGCAGCAATTTTTTTTTTTAAACTGGTATCTTTGGCACCACCTGCTGCTCACATGTAACCGCAATCCCTTTTTTTAACCTTGAGATGTATGTAGGGGCCAGTTGATTAGGTACATCTGTGTAGTAGCATGTTGTGCCTCCTTTGGCATTCAGAATGGCATGTATTTGTACAAGATGGGCATGGATTTTGCAAAATTCTGGCTGCATTGTGCAGGAATGTTGTACTATATGGAAATGACTATGCTGCTGCAAATTGAAAGGCTGTAGTCTTGCTGTGAACAGCTCTTTTCACCTCATCTCAAAGATGCTGGGTAAGGTTGTGATCTGGGAACTGCACAGGCTAATGAAGCAATGAAGACTCACTGTTGTGTTCCTGGAACTGTTTGATAACAATAAATGCCTTGTGATGTGGTGCATTATCATGCCTTATTTGTCTATCCCAGTGTAATATACTCTAGGCATGAAGGGATGAACTTTCTTGTGAAAGTAACAATGTTCAGATACACCGTGGTGTTCACAGATTCTTCAATGGGTATCTTGGCTCTAATATATACCATGAAAGCATTACCCACATTATCACTGTGTCACCACCAACCTATACTGCTGACACCAAACAGGATGGCTCCATAGTGTCATATTTCTTGCTTTAAATTCAGATCCTTATTTCAGCACTGGAGATGTGGTTTCTTGTTCTTTGTTGACAACATCAAAACTCAGCCTAGTCTTCACCTGTTGTTGTCCATTTGGTCCACTCTGAGATGACATTCTGTGCATAAGTTTTAAAGTTGGGTTTAATTTGCCTGGCTGTGGCTCATCTGTTGAAACAATTCTGCACAAAAGTTTAGGAGATGCTAATACCAGTATGCCTAGTGTCAACTATTTATAAGTCACAAAGGTCACCTGTTTTGCCCATTCCAATATTCATTTGAACACTTAACTGATGCTAGAAATGCCGGTCTGTTGATTTATACTACAGAATGCAACCATGTGAAATTATGACTTGCATATATCATTTGTAAAGGCAGGGGGTGTACCTAATAAACGGACACCTCAGTGTACATTTGCAGAGTGGATCAACATTTACTTTATTGTGCTGAAAATTCCCAGGATGTGGTTTCTCCAACAGGAGCAAAGAGTAAATACGCACTTAAGTCAGGAGAAAATTAAGGGTTTATTTGTGAATATTTATGCAGTTTTTAATACTGGGCACTTAATGCATATTACATCTGGTTTCTTTATCTTGCCTTTATGTATTACTAGCTGATTTACCCAACTCTGCCTGGGTCAGAAAGTGGAAAGGTATAGCACATTATATATCACCAAACTCTATTACCCTTAAAATGGTTGCATTTAGTACACCAGTACCAATTAGTGCTGTGGAACAGATGGATGCCGATCGTGACGGTTGTAGTCTGATGGAAAGGAGAAAAATAATTATCACCAATACCTCACTAATGTGTGCATAGTTGTGAGTGTGAGAGCGAGAGAGAGAGAGAGAGAGAGAGAGAGAGAGAACTGGCCTGTTTTTCCTCATCCTGCCAGGATAGGTGGGAACTGCCTAGAAGTGCACATCACTAATGTATGTTATGGTGTGCATTTTACTATGTAAAAACCTCACCTGGAGAACTACCTTTGTGCCAAATTTCAAATCTGTGGCATAAAAAACAAAGCTGTGAATAAAGGACGAATGGAGATTTAGGTTTATACAGTGGTTCTAGAAAGGTTGTGAACTGTTTATAAATTATTGCATAGATTTAACCCTAAATGTGATCACATCTTCAAGTCAAAAAGAGAGAGCCCAGTGAGAGAGAGAGAACCCAATAAAACAAATAACACACAATGTTATACATTTCCATTCATTAATTGATCAGAATGGGCCAACATCAAATGTCTGTCAAAGTATGTGAACGTATACTTTTAGTAACTGGTGTAATGAGCAGCAATGACTTCAATGAAATGTTTACAGTAACTGTTGATTAGTCTCAAACTGATTTGGTGGAATTTTAGCCCATTCTTTTTTTACAGAACTGGTTCACTTTACTTATGTTTTTGCGGTTTCTTGCATGAACTCCCAGCTTCAGGTAATGTTTCACATTTAAGCCAAAAAGTTCTATTTTGTCCGCAGAACATTCTCCCTGTACCCTTCTGGCTTGTCCAGGTGTTCTTTAGCAAACTTTAAATGGACAGCAGTGTTCTTCCTGGAGAGTAGTGGCTTTGTCCCCATTTTCACCTCATCCACAATACTCTTGAGTTCAGTGTTTTGCCTCTTAGTGGACTCATGAACACTGACATTAGCCAGTGCCAGAGAGGCCTGCAGACCTTTAGATGTTACCCTGCAGTTCTTTGTGATTTTTCCAGAATATTATACATCTTGCTCTTGGAGTGATTTTTGTTGGATGACCACTGCTGTGGAAAGAAACAATGGTGTTGAATTTTCTACAAAAGTGGATTAGTGAAACCCAGAGTCTTTAAATTTTTTGTAACCTTTAACAGCCTGACATTGACAACTCTTTTTCTGATACCTTCAGAAATCTCCTTTGAACGAGGCATGGTCTGTGTTCACAAATCAGTGGTCTGAAGACCAGCTTTTGGTAGCAAAGCCTCTTTTTTTTTTTTTTTTTTTTTTTCCCCCCCCCCCTCTCCGAGCAAGGACATCCAATCTCAACATCTGATTGTCATCCCATTGACTGACACTCGACTCCCTTATCTGAACTGATAATCCCAATGTTTTCAAAAAACATTTAAATCAAATTATCATGTATCAAATAAATGAAAAAGTATAACATTTTGTTTTTTTGTTTCTCTATTAGTTCCATGAAGATCTGATCACATTTTATCTTAAATTTATGCAGAAATTCCAAACATTCTAATAGGTTTAGAAAATTTCTAGCACCACCATATTTATATTTCCATAAATTTATTTGACACTAATGACATACATGTGAGGTTTGCATAAAAAGCTGCTTACAGTTATGAATGAATTTAAAAGTTTCAGCAAATTGCATTGAAACTGTTTATGTTGTAAATTGTCTTGCAGCCCTGTGTAACCTTTCCTTATCCTCTTTAGCCCCACTGAGCTCATTTAACCCAGATATGTTCGCCCCACCCTAATCTATAATGTAAAGATGTTGGTTCTGGAACATTCATTGTCTCTTTTACTACAGTACCTTTTTATTCATCAAAACATTTAATTCCGCCTATGCCTATATGTCCATTAGCTGACTCCTTTCTTTGTTTGGCATGAGATCGTGTAGTTCGCTCTCTCAAAACATCGTATGCACTGATACTGAACTGAGCTTACAATAAGGAAAACTATTATTTTGCAATTGCTCCGTCTAAATGTTCTTTGACAGTGTAAGAAACGACAGGAAAACATGAGAAGGACTGGGCTGTTTAGATGTGACTGATCAGTCTCCTGATACTGCTTATCAGGAAAGGTGTTCAGTATGGGTGGATGTGTAAGGGTTATTATTTGGGTTTCTCCTGGGACCTTAAACCTTAGTGCTCTAGGTTGGCGTTAGCATTCATCAATGTTACATTTGTCTATCAGTGGGAGCTTCTTATGCTACTCCTGAGAGACGCATCTGCTTGGCAGTGTTTGAAAACGCAACCTGTCTAAAAAGGGACGGTGATTATCACTGTCAGGGGGAGGCTGCGGTATACTGAGGTTCTCCACAAGAGGGCAGCACAGTACCATGTTTGTGTTCCAGGGTTTAGGGAACATTGAGCCCTATAACCGCTGTCTCTTATCTGCAGTCTGGACCACCTCTGTCTCGTCTGTCCTGCTTCTTGTCTTGTCCTTCTTTGTTTTTACTTTGTCCTCAGCAGATGTGTGTGAGGAGACTGAGAAAACTGTGTTGTCTGCGACTGCAGTGTGTTAGATGATTAAACAGCTCAGTTAAAGAACTCCACATCCATAAACTCTCTCTCTCTCTCTCTCTCTCGCTCTCTCTCTCTCCCTCCCCCTCCAGGTCCTGACTGCTCCCTGACAGTTCCATCCACAGAGTCCTACTGGGTCCTGCCCAATGTGAAGCCCTTTAGCCCGTCGGTGGGGCGTGCATCTCACAAAGCCGTGGTGCAGGGCAAGCTCATGTGGGTCATTGGAGGATACACCTTCAATTACAGCTCCTTCCCAATGGTGCTGAAGTGAGTGTGTCCCTGTCAGCACTGCCACCCCCACTTCAGCATTTGTTTGTTAGGGAGTATCACACTGATAGGGGCTGTGAGTTTGGAATGTGTATAAGTTACATGTACCTGTGTTTTTTCCTTTCTCAGTTACAACCTTGAGAGCAGCATTTGGAATGTGGTGCCAGTCCACAGTGGTCCGCTGCAGCGCTATGGGCATTCTCTCGCCCTCTATCAGGTGTGTATCTGGGTATGTTACCAAACTGAAGATAGTTTGACTGGGTGCAGAGTGGTGGAAACTCATCCACCAAGCACGCCCATGTTCATATCCGATGAGAGTCGTGTTCAGCTGGACTCAGACTCTGTTCTTATTGCAGATGAGCTCAGGTTTCCCCAGTATATTTTAGTAAATTATATAACCTTATCTTAAGACAGTAAGTCCTAGTTGGGTAAACAGGCTGTCAATAAAACAGGTGTGGCAGGAGGCTCATTGGGAGTTCAAAAGACAGCTAGCCTGTGAGAGGGATGGCCAGGTGGACTATCCCTGAGCAGTGCACACACAGGGCTATGGGTACGAGAGTCTCTGGCTGAGATGATTCTCAGTTTTAAAGCCCGTCTGACTCCACTTGCTTCACAGCACACCTAGATGTATGTCTTCATTGACACTTGTGATAAAAGCTTTCTCCTACACACACCGTGACCCAGATAAATGGTATTAATCTTCATCTCGGGGCTGATTTGTCTGTTGCGAATGTGCTCTGGCTGGAACAAATTGTATGCTGTCGGTACATGTAGCAGGACGTGCTCTTGGCTGCTGGATCCAGGGAAGCACAAATCACTAAGTGGTGGAAAATGTCTTTGGCTTTGAGCTAATTTACGATGCAGAGCGTGCAGTTAAAGGGTGTTTAGTCAGTGCTCTGTTCCATTTGGCACCATAACTGCAAGCATCCTTGTGGCTTTCCTGTGTCCCAAGAAGTTCCCTCTGTGGGACCAAAGTTGCTCAGCGTGCGTCCGTATGTCAGCGTGACCTGTTACCCATGTCACCTGTCCAATGTTTTTGTATCCCCTGAAACAAGGATTGAACAGTGAACATGGCTGCTTCTTCAGTGGATAAGTGAATCGCCACTGAGAGCCATTGGTTTTACTGCAAGCAGCTACCTCTTTGAAAGGAAACGCCACCTACAGCACGTCAGCCTGCCCACTGTAGGAGCTGGAAAATAAATGTACTATACTGTGGTAATGGCAAGTTTCAGCCCCGCTGCTTGCTATGTCCACCCTCTTGGGTAGCTTGCTGTTCCCATCACAAGTGCCACCAGCATCCCATCTCTGAGTCCAAGCAGGTACCAGAGCTTTGTCAAACTTGACTGAGATCACGGATTGCAGGCGGGGGTGAATGAACCTACTAACAGTGCATTCTAGGCATTTTAGATCTGCTTTTCAGAAAGGACTGTTTACAGTGATGCTTAAAGGCTGTGTGTGTCTGTGAGAGAGTTTGCAGGGAGGTCTTCTATGCTCTGATTTTCCCTTTGTGTACCTCTCCACCTACAGGATGACATCTACATGTTTGGGGGGAAGATTGAGACTCGAGGTGGCAATGTGACTGATGAACTGTGGGTGTTCAACATCCCGAGTCAGATGTGGTCCATCCGGACACCCAACATCCTTGTGCATGGACAGCAGTATGCTGTGGAGGGCCACTCCGCCCACGTGGTTGAGTTGGAAAATGGCGATGTCATCATGGTGGTCATTTTCGGATACTCCTCCATCTACAGCTACATCAGCAATGTGCAGGAGTACAACCTGCGTAAGTACCTTGTATCAGTCATTATAGCCTTTAGCTAGTTCAGGGAAATAGTTTCCCTGGGTGTTTCCACTGCTGCTTGCTTTCTCTCCATTTGAGTTGGTTGTAGTGTCACAGCCTACCAGGAGATGGTGCTGGTGCCTCATGGCACTCTGGTTGGACTCTGTGAGTAGTTTTAGTTGAGAACCCCCTGAGGAGCACAACAGTGTTGATGCTGAGCAGTGTGTTGGCATGTGTTCAGAACCTGCTCACTGTGCTGGCATTTTGTGGATAAAATTGAGGACTGCATTGAGGGTGCCAGTGTCTGGTGGTTTGTAGCCAGAAAAGGCTACCTGTGCTGAGTTTGGAGTGTGAGAGCAGTGCAAAGGTGGGGTCATGACTACACTGGTATTTTTAGCATGGTCAACAGCCGGTGAGGCGGGGCAAGGACAGTGAGGGTGGAGGAGGTGCCCTCCAAGTTCTACCAGGACTAATGGTCACCACTTGAGTTCCGAATCACTGGGATTCTGAGCAGTGAGCAAGTGCCCTGTTTCACATTGCTGCATCACTGTTGGGTCACCTGACCTTGAGCAGTGTTCTTGGGTTACATGGCTTGAAAGGTGTTTTCGTTCACAATGACCGGCTGTTTGTACCATTTCACTGCACATTGCTACTGATAGAATCACTATCAAACAAATAAGCACCGCTGCTCATAAATATTCATAAGCACCTGTTTGCGACTTCTGCAGAGTGCGGCTCCAATAGTGGAGCAGAATCTCGCCATCTCTGGCTGCATGTGTGACCCCTGCCGGGCCGCGCCAGAGCAGGCACAGTTGGAACTCCGCGATGCCCCTCCACAGGACAGTTTCCACGGTGACATGGAAACACTCTTATTGGCTGCATTTACCAGCAATAAACAACAGTAAATGCCAGTTCAGATGACCGCTGTGTGAATCTGACAATGAGTGTGATGCTCAACCCTCTGAGTTCATTCTGTAACAGGCATACTGTGTCTCTGTTAAATGTGTACGCAGTTGACATTCAGTGTGCGCACACACACGCGCTCTCACTTTTCCTCATTGTGCTTGACACCTCTTTAACGCACATGCAAACATGCTGTCTTTATTTGCAGTGTCTCTCTCTTTGTAGCACAAACAGACTTGTGCTGTTTTCTGTGTGCTGATGATTCACGGCTTTCTGGAAGATGATTCACACAAGCTGCCTTTACTGGCATCACTATTGAAAAATAAAGTGTACAGTTTGCAGTGTGGGCCGCTCACCCTCCCTCCCCTTGGCTTCCTGCAGAGCTCTAGTCCCTGCTAGATGGCTGAGGAAACACCTTGTATTGTATCCCTGAATGCTACCAGCTGTTCCCAATGGATGGCTACTTTACCTGTTGGTTTGTGGGGTGACTGATGGTGAGGAATGTGGCTGAGGCCTTGCTGTCAGGCTTTGGTCTGCTGCACCTCCATTAGCAAAGAAGCTGAGCATTCCGGGACCAGAAGTGAAACTCGAGCGCCAACCCTAGGTCTCGGGTTCCTCCTTTGGAACACACATTTGACTTTTCACCCCATAACATGGAGAATCATACTGACTCCTCTTGGCTTGGCTGCTGGTTTGTTGCGTTTTGGAAATGAAAGGAGAACATCAGAAGGCTGGCACTGAAAGGGGGGAGGGGGTTGCGTACCTGTATCACGCTGTAGAGTAGTGAAATGCACTGCATTTGTCACTGAACAGAAAGAAAATTGTTCTGCCTTCTGTTTTGAACAACAAAATCGATACATTTGAAGGTTCCACAACATTAACTTTAGTGTGTGTGTTTCTCCTAATGTCTGTGTATTAATGCTGTCTGTGTGAGAATGTAAATATGCTGCTGTGAATATTAATGTTTCACTGTGATATTGTGCCTGTGCAGGAACATTTTTTGTTATCTGTAGCCCCTAACTGATGTGTTTCCACTCCTCTCAGGCACGAACACATGGGTGGTCCCGGAGACCCAGGGGGCCATTGTACAGGGAGGCTACGGCCACAGCAGTGTGTACGATGGCGTCAGCCGCTGTGTGTATGTGCACGGTGGCTACAAAGCCCTTCCTGCTAACAAGTATGGCCTAGTGGATGACCTGTACCGGTTTGAGGTGCGGAGCCGGACATGGTGAGTGATGTTGTGTGGGCCCTCTGTCCCTTCCCCTCCTTGGCCATGGTGGGACTGAGAGCCTAAAAGGCTGGTGCAGCTACAGCCTGTGGTCTCTCAGCCAGCAGCAGCCTGTGTGTAGGATTTGATCATTGAGTGACAGAAGGAAAAGTGATTGAGACTGATGGAGGCAATTGAAGCACAGACTCTCGGTAGGAATGTGGTGGCACTGCTCCAGATTAATCCCACATCTCTCTCACTCTTTCTCTGTCACTGATGTCACCGACTCAAGGTCAGCAAAACGAGTAGCTCAGCTTTAGGAGCTGAGGGGGTCCGGGCTGTCGGGATATTTACTTTCCTGCCCCCAACCCCAGCCAGCATTCCTCACAGTGAACACTGTCCACACCAGCTGTTGTCCTAGTGTTATCCATAAACTCTGGCCCTGTCCATGTGTCATGGTCTACAGGGGAAGCACTCGTGTTGAGTTTCTCTGGAGACCTACTCCAAATCCCTGCTGAACAGCTGTGACCTGCAAGACACTGGGCCATGGGGTCCTCCAGGAAACTAGTGGTGTAGACCTCTTACAAACAATGCTCAGTGTGCAGCCAGTGGGGGTCCATGGCCCACCATCTCTTTAATGTAGTAGTGGGGTGCAGAATCAGACCACTTCACACCAGGGTCTTTCAGGAGGTATGAGCGACATTGGAACAGCTTAGCTTCTTTCTATCATAGATATCACCATCTCTCCAGTCCTTATTTCAACACCCCAAGAATATGGTCTATACTGTGTTAAAACACCACCCGACAGGGGCATCCTCACATCTTGCAATCATCCCATTATGGTTATACCCTTCATTTCCTCCCTCCAGTTTTACCAGTTCTTGATATTTCACTTTTTTCTGACAAAGACATACTTTCTCTGCTCACTGTGCAGGAAGTGCTGGGGAAGCATCCTCTAGGGTTTTCTGGTATTATACTCATCAGGTTCACTGTTTGTGTGTATTGTGTATGCATAAAATTGTTTTTGGTCTGTTGTACCCTTGAACCCCCACCCACAACAAGTGTACAAAAGGAATGGAAACAAAGTACCATCCCCTTCACCCCCCTCAGGGATATGAAGGGACAGAATGGTTCTCCATGTTTCAAAAACATGACTGGTTCTGATCTTCACTGTCATCGGATATTCAGTTTAGACCAGTTTAAACTGGTCCTAGAGACTCTGGGGGATGGAGTAGTCTTTTTGATATGTTTTCTCGGGGGGGGGGGGGGGG
>UFQX01000413.1:1766588-2025067 GCA_900497675.1 Arapaima gigas | reverse complement strand
GGGGGGGGGGGGGGGGGGGGCAGATTTTAGTTCTTTGTCTTTTCCTTCTGAAGCACACCTGGAAGCATGTATGTTCAGCTACACACAGTTTGTGTTTCGTTCAGTAGTTTGGCCCTGAAGCTTCATGTTGTTTCTGAGTTAAACAGAGACAAGTAGAGCATGTTCAGTTTGGGTGTTTGTAACTGACAGTCGGCCATGCTCTTCCTGCTGCAGGACAATTCTGAGGGAGAGTGGCTTTGCCCGATACTTGCATTCTGCTGTGCTGCTCAGTGGCTCTGTGCTGATTTTTGGCGGGAACACGCACAATGACACCTCCCTCAGCAATGGGGCCAAGTGCTTCTCAGCTGACTTCCTCGCCTATGACATAGGTAGGTACCAACCATTTCTTTCTGTGGCACATCTTTCACCCATTTCATCTTTGGTACAGGTACCAGCCTTTTTTATTGTGTTTTTTTTTTTTTTTAATCTCCAATGGTACATGTACAATTCCTTCATTCCCATGGCGTGCGCATCATCCCTTTTTCCTCCCGCTATTGCACAGGCACCAACCCTCTCTGTTCTGCCATGAAATCAACACTACCTCTTTGTCCTTCTTTGACATTGATGCTTATGAGCAGATTTTACTGAACAAAAGTTGTTGATGTAGTTAGAACTTCTAGCTGCACTGGTGTATACATTTAATTAGTCAAGTAATCCCACTGAGTGACATTTTGACCCACATGTTTGCCGTGGCTGCTGGTCTGCACCGCATCACAGCACTGTGACAGAATAAACATTTGAATCCTTTTTGACGACTTCCAGTGGCGCGTCCCTATTTGTCCTCCGTCCTCTCGCAGGCATGCCCCTGGCTGGAGGGCGAAGCGGTGTTCACTAATGGGCTTCCCTGTGCCGGCTGCAAACGTGCTGGGGAACTGCATGTGTCTGCTCCCTGGCCGTCTCTTCCGCAGTGGGAGCCAGCAGAGCATGCAGATTGAACTTAATTACTCTTCCGACTGTGTCTCCTATTATGTCTGTGTGTGACAAGGCCACATGTGCTGCGTGTATATGCAGCACCACTTGATGGCATGTTAACAGCAGTAAGTGGAGACAGGGAGGTGAGGGCTCAAAGGAGAAGGTTCTCTTCAGTCCACAGAAGTGGAAGAGAAGGTTCTGTTGGGGGGGAAAAAAGGTGGGCCTTTAGATCCTGCAGTGCTCACTGGATTTCAGTAGCAGTCATGGTGTCTCTCTCATGGGTCAATGATTTTGTCCAAATTGTGCGGCTTTGGGTCTCATCCCCAGATAAAAGTGAGCCTAGTGCTAAAGCCGCTGACAAAATGTAGGTGGTGCTATTTCTTTGCCAAAAAAACATCATCCCATCCTCCTTGCTGCAACTGAAGGGTCATATAGTAGAACTTGTGCTTGGTAAGAATGCCAGATGATCTGCTGTTGTATCCTTGAGTAGAAATTCTCCATTGGCATAAATGGGTAAATTTTAAAACTGAATGGAATAAGTTGGGGTACAGTAATACAGTAACAGTCATAAAAAGCACTTGTAGATATTTAGGAAGTGGTGCTAACAGCTCAATCTTGCACTGCAGAGACTTTCTCTGGCACTTTCACTTGCGGGTCTTTGCTGTGTTTATGCCAGGAGACATTGATGGGTTTCCTTAAAGCATATTAAAACTGCTCTTTGAGTGATTTTCCATTTCCATTTTCAAAATGAAGTCGAGATATTCTTTGCTCTCTCGCTGTTTCAATTAATTACTTTCACCTGTAGAGTTGTGTGTTTCGCTCTGTTTTTCCTGACAGCTGTGTTTTAAGATCTAATTTGTTTTTGTTTTCCCAGCTGTCCTGGGAGGCCATGCGGTTATTAACCTTTTGTGTTTTCGCAGCAGAATATTAAATTTGGGTTGTCAATGAAGTTTTCATTTGTGTTTAAATCTTTCCCTCTCACTTCTAATTAGATTCCAAGAGAATGAGCTCTAATTAAAAAATATAGCGCTCACCCTGAAACACTTTAATACCCCGTCTTTAATGCCAGCTGTATTACATTATCTTCAGACAAAGTAGCTAGAAGCGTTTGTAATAAGAAAACACTTTTTATTACATCTCGCATTAAAGCGGGTGGATTTATGCCACCATCTCGTTCTCTGGGTTATTGTCTCTGCTGCCTGGGCCCTCTGCTATCTGGCTTCCTGTACTCTGTCATGGTGTATGCTCCTTCATATCCTGTGCTCTGATATGCATCACTCTGTCTGCAGCGGGATGAGGCGGCATCTCCAGGGAAACGTGGCTAGATGCTTATTTGAATCTGCAGTCATTTGCAGTCCTGCTCAGGTCTCTGCTTCTCACTCAGCCCATTGTCAACTCAAGTTACCAGTTTGTGTTTCCAGTTCATATTACCGATACATATTACCAGGTCACGTTACCAGCCCAGTCCCATTTCCGGCCACTGAGGCATGCACCAACACAGGTTTGATCCAGATCTGAGAGTCTCTTAAGGCTCCTCGCTGTCTCCCTTGGCTTCATCAAGGACCTCATCATCATGGTCATCATTGTCCTGATGGTATGGAACTGTATGTTCAGGAAGGCCAGTTGTAGCATTTTGCTCCAAGCCCTTTTGGACACTATTGTCCCGCCTTCCCTTTTTGCCACTAACTCCATATCCCCTAAGGAACAGAACCCACTGCTACGTCTGTAGCTGAGTGAGTGGCTAGTGCTACCATATCTTCAAGTTGAGGTTTCTTACTGCTCTTTGAGAGGTGGTTTTGCTCTCTCCTCTGAGTATTGGGTGCTTGTGCTGATGGATGCCTGCTATCCGCCAAACTGGCCAGTCAGTCAGCTTCACGTGCAGAACTAAAGAGGAATCTTCCAACTACGTCACGGCTTTCTGCAACATGACCGTCTGCGGCTGTTTGTACATGAGGCAGGCTTTCCTCACCGTGAGGTTTGCCTGGCCATGGCTGTAGACAACCAGGAAGCAGGTGGTCTCAGTGGCAGGTTGTATATGCTGCTAGTTTATCCTGAGTGATGGTATGAGACCTGGGGTTGGTCGATCATGTGGATGCTGTTGATAGCATGACCAGTGCAGGCCAGTCCTATGATAAATCAGGAAAAGAGTGAAAGCTGACCCTTCCTTTGAGCCTTTTTGTCTGTCTCTGTGCCTGTTGTGTTGGCTACCTGGTGGTGCAGCTCTCTTTTCTTTGTGTCCCATGCACCGCGTCAATCGAGGGTGGGGGTGACTGCGTTGCAGGGAAACTGCGGTGTCTGGACCACTCTGAAACCTGATGCCCAGCTGGGGCTCTGCTCAGCCCGCTAATTGACCCGAGCGGGGATAATTATAGAGCTAAACAGCGTGTAATGGGGCGCGCCAGTCAGATTGGACGGATGGCTCTAATTACATGGCCCTCTCGCCCACTTCCTCCCCTGAGCCACGGGCTCTGCAGGTCTCTGCAGCCTGTGGATTTCCAGGCCAGATGGACTGCTGCCTTGCTGTCCTCTGCTGCCGGGGCCAAGGGGGCCTCAGTCTTTTTACAGAAACTCATTCTTACACATACACACACATACACTCTTGTCACTTTAACCCCCAATGAAGGGAAACTGCTGTTCTGAACATTAAAACCAGGTACTGGAGCTCTGCAGTTTCAGTAAAGGGAGAGCTGTGTCAGAAGGCCATACTGCACCTGTTACAGGTAGAATGACAGGATTGAGTTACAGTAGAGACTGCAGTCCAGGAATCTGTGTTCTCAACACAGATGGCCAGTGCTGGGGAATTCTGGGTAATACAGAACCTTGCTTTCTGCTGAACAACTGTGTCAGGTAATATTGGGAGGCTAGACATTGATTGTGCTTGTTTGCAGTGTACCAGTTGTGTCCAGTGCATTGTTCTGATTTTTGAGTTTTTGAGCCTTTGGTTAAATAATTAACGTTAAATGAGCGCTGAAAGTTTCCTCGTGTGATTGGCAGAGACACTCTGCCAATCTGCTTTTTCACATATGAGAAGGATTTATGGCTTTTCTACAGTGACAGATGCTAAACGGCATGATGGATGCTAAACCAGCTGAAAAACACGTATCCATTGATTTATTTTGTCTCTTGTCTGATGTTCTGTTTCTTCTCTCCAAGTAGGAGCGCTTTAAAACCAGTGAGCTGGCACTTTCCTTTAATGTGTGTGTACTTAGCCTCGTGGAGGATGCTGTGCTGATCCGTGAATCCTTCAACTGAATTTATGAACCCTGGCATCGACCTTTGACTGAACGCAGACTTTTTTTCTTCCTTGGCTGCTCAGCGTGCGACGAATGGAAGGTGCTGCCCAAGCCCAACCTGCACCGTGACGTGAACCGCTTTGGCCACTCTGCAGTAGTTATCAATGGGTGAGTTGGTCATTCCCAACAGGAATGCATGAGCTACAATACCACTGCGAAATAAAACTGTTTGACTTGAAACTAACTGCCCCTTTGCTTCCTGCATTTGTTTTTGCACCCTATACTCCACCAGGTCCATGTATGTGTTTGGGGGCTTCTCCAGTGTCCTCCTCAATGATATCCTAGTCTACAAGCCCCCCAGCTGCGAGGCCTTCCATCAGGAGGAGGGTTGTCTCAATGCTGGCCCTGGCATCCGGTGTGTGTGGACCAAGACCAACTGTGTCCCCTGGGACTCTGCTCACACAAATGACAGCATTCCCATGGCTTCCTGCCCCACCCGGCCACGTAAGTCTGTGCTTCTGAGAACCTGTATCTTTTCTGAAGCTCGCACTTTGTGTGTCCATAACTGTTCCAGCATTGAAAGTCCCAGGGTTTCAATTATGGTTTCTTTCCTCTGAGGTCAAACTCAATAGGTTTCACTCAGAAACACTTAAACACAATGGACCACCCTTGGATCTCAGATTGTTTAATGAATGCAAAATTCAGTGTATCACAGCTATTCAGCAGTGCTGGTTCCAAATGAGGAGTGGTGACGTTCTCGTGCACCACAGCTGCACCTATGTTGCCATAGTTGCAGGAGGACTTCTGTGATAGAGATGATGTTGCTTGAGCACCTGGCTACTCTGCCTGTGTGTCACCTTCACATAACCTCTTGTGGCTGATCAGCCCCATCAGCACTGTTCATGGTGAACTCGGGAGAGACGCCTCTCAGCCACCATTTGCATAATCTTTTGTGCACCAGCTTGTGTGTGAGTGTTTGTGCCTTGGGGACACATGCCGTCCCAGTTTAGAAACAGTTTTTTTGATTTTTGACCTGGGGGGGCTCCCATTGCAGGTAGGAACAGTGCATTCTGGGAGATTTGGTGGGTGTCATTTTGGCAGCGGCCTCTGAGGGGGCTATGTGGGGCCCCCTGAAAGAGCCCCGCCTCTGTTGTGTATGTTAAAATATGGTAGTGGCGAGATGCCACTCAATTATTGAATAAAAGACTGTCGACAGGAAGGAGCATGCATAAGAGGGGGGTGTGCTCTGTTTTCTTGTGGAATTCTAGGCTTTGATGTTGATTGAAAGTGAATTGGGAGGAACTATATCTCAAGTGCTGAATATTTCGTTTTAGTTTGGTTTATTTTAGTCTCGTTGTGTTTATAAGCTGGAAAAGAATTCTTTGAATAGAAGGGCCCAGCTACACTCAGAACAAGATGAGCAGCAGCAAGATGTCACTGGGCTGTGTGACTGGGACCTGGTGGGGTGGCCTGGGCTCATTGGAGAGCACAGGCTCAGCCCCTGGTCTCGATGCACATTGCTTGTCAGGTTGTTCATATCAGAGAACCAATGCTCAAATCAGTGTGCACCTTGACTAAGCCCTAACTGAAATTGTGCGAGTGGCCAGTACTTGTGATGGAGGCTGTGTACGTGGCCAGAATGACCTGGAGATCCAGGTGGACCCCTTCCTCATTGGACTGTCCTCTGCTGTTAGCAGCTCTCACCATGTGGTTGTGTTGGTTGTTTTTCTGTGAGTTGAGAAAAACAAGGTTTTCAGTGCTCTCCACCTCTACCCCCAGCGACTGTGGATGAGCGGTGCTACCGCTACTCCGACTGTGCCAGCTGTACAGCCAACACCAATGGCTGCCAGTGGTGTGATGAGAAGAAGTGCCTTGCAGCCTCCAGTAACTGCTCTGTGGTGAGTTCTCACAATGCAACGGTCTCATTGCACCTGACTGTTGAACCTTTAGTGCGATGGCAAGAGTTTTATTGTGTTAGTGAGAATAGTTGTGGACTTTAACTGACAGGCTGCCAAGGTTGGTCTCGACCTCTGAACAGTTTAAAATCATGGCATTATACTAGGGTGGAAATAGTGGTATTTCTTAGTACTCCAATGTTCAGTCCTGACTTATTGACAACCTCTGTTCCTCCTCAGTCTGTGAAGAACTTCTCCAAGTGTCACTTGAGGAATGAGCAGATCTGCAGCAAGTTAGCGAACTGCAAGAGCTGCTCTCTGAACCTCAACTGCCAATGGGATCATCAGCAGATGGAATGCCATGCCCTACCAGGTAAGGTTTTCATGGAAACCATCTTACCAGTAACCTAAACATGGAGCATCTTTATGTGTACAGTTCATATTAGTTATGGAGGAATTTAGCTTATTTGCGTGTTCACCAGTGTAATGGCTTACAGAGTCTAGCTGTTAATCATGGCTGCTAATGCCCACTCCAGCTCAGCTTCAGGGACCTTCAAGGACTGATACCTATCTGGGTGGTCTCCTTCTAGCCCTACTAAACGGTGGAGGTCAGCAGGCCCTTTGGAATTCTGAGGGGCATCTGCTAGTGGCCCAAGCCAAAGGCTGCCTGGTCCTGCTCAAGGCCATCATAAAGCTCCACTGTAAATCTCCTGGTCGGGCCTCAAGCCTTTTCAGGTTCTACACCCGAGGGAGTTGGTCCATTGTGTTTGTAGGGGTACTTGATAGCTAGGGCTACAGCTCTTAGCTCATTCTTTAGCAATTGTGTGAGGTTGTCCCCAAGGAAACTCGGATGCCTGCCGCAGTCTTCCTCTGATCTATTTTTGATGCTTGTGAGCAAGTCCTCCACGTACAGCATCGCGAGCGCTCCAATAACTAGCAGGAAGTAGGGCAATTAGAAACGCTTTTGTGATGCTTGTGGAAATGGAACCGCTGGCTAGTCCAACACCGGTGAGCTTGGCTCAGTGAAAGCAGCAGTTCAGCTGTGTTATAAATAGTCAGGGCTCGTTTAATCAGGTCTGTTTGAAGCGCAGCCTGGGTTTTGGGGTCATGGCGAGTTGCGTGCTCGAGCAAACACTCTCGCTTTGGCACTCGCTGAATAAATGACTTGTGCATGCTAGCGTGGCACCGGAGATTGATAGCACATCTAATGCAAGCTAAAAGCTGTGCTCTGATGAGAGGGCTGGACGTTCTTCATGTGAATACACACTAAAAAGGATAAAATAGAAAAACTCGCCAGCGAAGCAGAAGCGTGTTTAAATACCTTTGCAGACAAAGTGAGATTTATCAGTGAGTCAGATCACTAATCAGTCCTGTGGACTGGAGCGTTTACCTGTGTACGGCTAAAAGCTGAAATTACAGCACTTGTCAGCTTGCCCGCTTTGAATACCCTTTGATTGATACTAGACAGAGAAACACTTTTTAAATGTCAAACCTCAGTATGGCAGAGAAACCAGAAGCATAAGGAAGAGCAGGGAGGAGCGAGGTCTGCCATTCAATAGAGTCCGCAATCTTACCCATGTCCTTCTGGCCCTGCAGCTCACCTTTGTGGGGATGGGTGGAACCACGTGGGTGAGTCTTGTCTGCGCATCAACTCAAGCCGTGAGAGCTATGACAACGCCCAACACTACTGCAAGAATCTGGATGGCAACATCGCCTCACTCACCACCATCAAGCAGGTGGACTTTGTGCTGGATGAGCTGCAGAAGTATGAGGTCCAGGAGAAGGTGAGTGTCCCAGGAGGTGAGGAATGATGCTTAAGATAAATTCGGATTGAGACAAATGGTTGTAAAAAGATGCATCTGTCATTTGCTGATGCTCTCCAACCAATACCAGCAAAGTGTGAAGGTAAAAACAATCCGGAACATGTTGTGCCAGAACCATGAAATTGATGACTGATTACCACCAATCTCTCTCTCTCTCTCTCTCTCTCTCTCTTGCGCTCTCTCTCTCTCTCGCCTGTCCGCTCTTTTGAATTGGGTTTGTCTCTGATTGATCTCAGTCTTCATTTGACTGCAGCCCAATGAGCCTTACACGGAAAGGGCCATTAAAGACATTGTTATTTTAAAGGTCTAGCTGCACTGTGGTCTAGCCGGCACCTGTCTGCATAACACCAGGAGTGTAGCACTGACCTGGCAGGCTACGTGAGCCCTATGGTAGCTGGTTGATGGTTCTCTTTTCCCCTAGTGTGGGCCTCACACTGTGGGACTGTAGCTCCAGATGAGCATTGAGAATAAGGGGCCCCAAATTACTGAACCTTTGAGGGAACTGCGATTTCACATTCATTGGTTGTAACAACATTTTGGTGAGAAGTATGGTAATGTCAAACATTTTGATGTCTTATTTGACTGTTGACAGTATTCAGGGATACAGTGCACCATTTGATTATGGATTAGGGTTATAATAACCTCCCATTGCCACATCTGCCTGTGTCTAAGAAACTTGAATTGATGGGTTTCATTGTGCTTTACTATAAATGATCAAAAGTTGTTCCTTTGAAGACAGTCATGCCGTGATTCACGAATGCTTCAGCTATGAATACTTGTTACAACTAACAGACATTTAGTACCACCATTTTGAGTTATGAAAGTGTTCCCCAGAATAATGGACGAGTCAAATTTCGCATGTGAACCATATGACACCATTACCCACTTTGTGCTTTTATTCATGCACAGACATAATACCTTTATTAATGCCCCTGAACACACACAAATATACATAAGACACCAATCAACAAAAGCTATACTTGGGGGGGCGAATGTAATAACCCAACCAAGTTACTAAGCTATAATCAACGTGACGGAGACTTAGCGCAATATATCAAAACACTTAAGCATAGCTAAAACACATACTGTATGCAGCAAAGAGTGATAGGGAAAGGTGCCCTGTACCTTATGTCAAGCTTGTCATGTTGTAGTACCATATAATGTGCGTATTTTTGAGTGAAATAAAGAGATTGAGTATGACTATGAAAGCACAAGTGTCTTTAGTTTCTATTTGGTTACCATCTCAATATACTCTGCATCACTACCCTAGCGGTTATGTTGCTCATGTGTAACTAGTTGAACTGTTGTGGGGAGTTAGAAGAGATACAAACCCTCATGGTATTTGTTACTTTAAGTTCAGAGGCAGATGTGTTGTGATGCTCAGTGGGCACTGCTCTGTCAGACCTGCCTTGTAGAAATAAATTTTATGCTCCCATGGTTTCACCGCCCAGAACCGGTAAATATAATTACCATTAAAATTAATGGTATTCATGTTTTCTGTTTATGAATTTTTGGCTTACAAATTGTTTTTCCAGGAAGACATTACATTAGTAGATCAAGGTATTAGTGTAGTAGCCTCTGACCCCTGGCCAGATTTTATTATTACGGCGATTCTTTGTTTAACTGGGTTCTTTCTCCAATGTGACTTATACAGGTAATTTTATACAAGCTTAAATAATCCTTAGAATCCTTAGGTTGCGAAATGACAATGAATAGTGTTGCAGTCAACTTAATCATTGTAGCTTAGAAACAAACATCAATTAACATTTCATTACATGTTGAAGTAGTCCACATTAGAGTAACACAGAAGACAGTTAATAGTGATGAAAACCAGAGGTTTAAAAAGGAAACAAATTGAAGCAAGCCATTTGGCAACTGAAGGAAAGAAAACAAAAAAAAACCCTCCCAGGCCAAGGAAATGGGAGATAAATAAATAAATCAGTGGCATCACCAAGTACCAATATGTAATACTGCAGGCAATGAATATTCTAGATTCTGAAGCTTTGCTATTTTTCAGTTTTGATTAGCCTTTTGGACGAGGGAAGGACTCATGGGAACTTAGGGCATGAGGCCTTAGAAGCACTTCTCAGGGCAGGCTTCATTAGCTTGCAGGGTCACCCTGGCCACTACAGCATAGCCTCAGCTGTTCACAGCCAGGAGCTCTGTTGAAACCTGAAGTGTCCTGGAGAGAAGACCAAGACCAGAAGGGGGGAGAGAACTGCTATGGGAATGAGGAGCATGGATATGTGGAAGTCAGGAGAGAGAGAGGAAGAGCAAGTGGCTTAGGGAGGTGGACAGTGACTGTTCTTCACAGAAGCTAATTAAGAACTCCTGAGGCTACAGTTGGCTTCATTGCGCTGGTCACTGCTGGCATGGCAGTGGAGAGTGAGTTATCCTGACCAGTCTACGCTACATGCTTGATGGAGGACCTGCCACTCCACAGGTTGTGCTCAATGATTGATGTGAAGGGAACTGTGCAAAATAGCTTTTCCTTTGCTTCTGTCCCTTTGGCAGAGTCCTGTAGGTTTAAAGCACATAAAGCTTGCTGAGCAGTAGCAGAGTGCAATGATGGCTCTGTTAGATGTCACTCATTGGCGCCCCTTGTGTTCTTGTAGCGCATCTCACCCTGGGTGGGTCTCAGAAAGATCAACGTGTCCTATTGGGGCTGGGAGGATACATCGCCCTTCACTAACAGCTCACTGCAGTGGCTGCCTGGAGAGCCCAGTGACTCGGGCTTCTGCGCATACCTGGAGCGTGCTGAGGTGTCCGGCTTGAAGGCAAACCCCTGCACGGCCATTACGGATGGCCTCATCTGTCAGAAGCCTGTCGGTAAGCCCACGTTTCCATAGTGAGTGAGTCATTCTCGCTGAAGAAAGAAAATGAGTTCAAGTCACAGGGTCACTGTATTGATAGGAACACAAGGCTTGGGTGAGCTGGGGTGGGGCTGCTCACACTAGGGCAGGATAGGGCTAAACATGGCTGGAGTAAGCTAATCCCAAGTAGGTGAGACTGAAGCTGGGTGCAGTGAGAGAGAGCACTTTGACCGTAGTCTTTCTGAGCAGTTAACAGGCCTCAGCTGCTTTTGGTGCTGATATTTAACCATCACTCTGCTGGCTCGCCGCCTTACTGTGAAATAGCATTTAAGAAACATGGAGATGTAGCTGCCAAGTCTTGTTTTCACTGATCTGAACTCTTTACCAATCACTAATGATTAATGAGGCCCATCTGCACGCTCTTGTAGCTGGTCCTGAGTACATGTATGTGTTTTTAAAGGGCTGTTTTTTGGCAAGTTTTGTGAGGAGGATGAGCAATGGATACACATCTGCACATAACCTTCCCTTTCCCTGTGACACTTTATTAATATGTGCACCAGTTCTTTCATATTAATCTGTGTGGTGATAACATAGGGAATGGGGGTTAAGTGTGTAGTACCTGGTCATGTGAATCATTCTTCTACCTCTCCTCTGCAGTGAGCCCCAACCAGAATGCCCGGCCCTGCAAGATGCCGTGTTCACTACGCACCAGCTGTACCAATTGCACGAGCCAGGCCATGGAGTGTATGTGGTGCGCAAGCACAAAGCGCTGTGTCGACTCTAACGCCTATGTCATTTCCTTCCCTTACGGTCAATGCCTTGAGTGGCAGACCGGGGACTGCTTGGGTGAGTAAACATGGATACAGTGTGTGTCATCAGTGTTTGTTGTGTCTGCTTGAGTACCCTGAGTCTCACCAATGTTGCCGTGGTTGTCGGTCTTCAGACGGCTTGAGCTATGCTCCTGTTGCTCCCACCACTGTTTGAAGAGAGTCTGTTTATTAAAGATGTTATAGAAAGGACAGATGTGGTTTTCTTCTGGACAAATAAAATGGGGTTCTACTGGCATTAAGTGCTGCACACTCTCACCCAGTACTTTGCTAGCAGGGTGTCCTCCGGTTGTATGACTGCAAATACCACCACAGACCAACCGCAGCCCTGTTTTCCTTCCCTGTTCAGTCTGCTCCTTGTGGTCCCCTGTGTATTTCATGAGCTTTGGCTATGTGAATGCTGTGTCCTGCTGTCAATTAGTTAGGTTTTCAGAAATTCAGCATTACATGACGGACCCCAGGATGTGGGAGTGGTTGTAGCAAAGACCCCTTTCCCCCAGAAAATCAATGAGACATTGATGTCTTTCACCGAGCATGGATGGATGTGTGCAGTCTGACAGATAGATAGAACTGGATGAAATCCACAAACTATTCATCTGGATGTTTGTATGTAATAACCACAAGAAGACTGAGAGCAGCATTCTCAAGCCAAAGGTCAAGTAACCTGTCTGTGGCATGTATCTATTCCCTTCCTCATGTTGTTCCTTGGCTTTGCTTTGTTTGCCTTCCTAGATGCTGCACTTTAATGGTGTATGTAGTCTCGTGAGGAAAAGCAGTGCTTTCATAGTAGACTGTGATGACAGATTTTGTGAAGGGGGCGCTCTTCTTTTTCCTCTACAGCTGACAGTGGGTTGCAAGGCCTGATAGTTCTCTCTGCATGCTGGGCTGGTAATGAGAGCTGCCGTGTCTCTGGACTCATCTTCATGGAGCCAAGAGCATTGTGTGCATGAGTGTGTAAGACTGGCCCTGATCCTTTGTGCTATAACCTGGGTGTGTGCCTTGTGGATTCAGGTTCAAGAGTGTGTTGTGCAGCAGCTCAGGAGATAATTTTGGGTGGGAAGTGTCTGCTGCACCCCACAGTACTACCACCTGCATGTTTATTGTGCCTTGTATTTTTTGTGCCTAGGCTATGTCTTAATTTTATGCAAACCTGCCATTTGACCTCTGTACACCTGAAGGGTTACCCCACCCACCCTTGCCCCATGCCATGTCTTGCACTCAAGACCCTTGCTCTTATTTTTTCTGTCTCCTCTCTTTGTGCAGTGAGGCTTCAGCAATCTGCAAAACTGCGGTTGCCATGGTAGCAGTGGTTGCATTGCCCACTAGGACCTTTGCTTTGTGGCAGTACTAGGGGCCAGCAGACAGATGGAAGGTCTGCCTTGTACCCAGGCCACTTCAATGCTTCCCCAAGGAATTCAAAGGGCTGTAGTGGCTGTTCAACCCACCTTCATTTGTGGGTAGAAAAGTGCAGGATAAAGAGTGCAGAGTAAAGAGCCACCTAGCCGGAAATCTGAGTTACCCCAGAGCCCTTCACTAGAGTGTTGACTACTTTTTCCAAGGTGACTTACAGTCAGGTTTATAGACTAAGCTACATCAGCTGGTTTATCCATTTATACAGTGGGGTCGTTTTTGTTGAATTAATTCGGTCATTACCTTGATCAGGGGTACTACAGCAGGAGGACTTGAAACCAAGTCCTTTGAATTTTAAAGTAATGGCTGCAACTGCTACTCTTCCTGCTTCTCTACAGCTAGCCGTTTGTCTAGCTTCTGGTATCTGCACTGGCATACACTCCACACTCATATACTCTCATACAGTTTGTGTGTGTGTATGCGCGCCAGTGTATTCACACCAATGGGTTGGATTGCTAGTAGTTTTATGGCTAAGGAGAGTGAGGCAGAGCTTTGGCCAGACTAACAGTTAACCCAGTGACATGGGCAGTAGCCACTCATATTAGTTAATCTTTCTTGGAAAAGAGGCTGTATTTATTGTGCTGGGAAAATTTCCCCATGTGATTAAAAAAAATGGTGATTTTTAGAGTTTCAGGTTTCTTCTGCGCCCAGTTAGTGGCATAGGTATGTCTCTGTGCAGGTGTATCACCTGCTTCTAAGTGTGAGCTTCGTGCTCCTTGACCTCTGTCAGGCAGTCAGTGGGTATTGCTGATGGGTGGCAGTGATGGAGCTGCAGTCAAGCAGAGTGGCCCCTTCAGCAGAGCAGCACAGAGTCACCTCCTGGATCGTGTTGGGATCAGCCCTCAGTGAAAGTGTGGAGCAATTTGAGGGACATCAGTGCGGCACTTTCAGGCGCGTTCTCCTCCACGAGACCCTTTTAGACGCTCAAAGCCCAAACAAAAACATAATGATTGTAGTCTTCTGTCAGCATCTTGCCTGAAAGCCTTTTATTTTATCTGCAGGAAAGAGTGCCATCGCCACATTGTCAACTCAAATGGAAGGAAAATATTTTATCCGAGTTGCTTGCACATCAAAGGGGAAGAAATGTGCGTCTGCTGTGTGGGGCGAAAAGTATCTCGTAAATGAGTGCAATGAGCAGGACTTGAAAGGGGCTTTGCACAGACCAATAAAGTGCAAAGCGTTTGACGTGGGGGCGGTCAACTTGCACCCTGCAACAATATTCTCTGCCTGCACTGGGCTGCCAGTAATTGCCCCTCTTTGTGTGCTGCTATCAGCCTTGGATGATTTCCCATAGTGCTTTGTCAAGGTCATGCAGAGCCCACGCTTTGCTTAAATTGTGCATTTGGACCATCCGCTTTTCTTCCATTTGGTTGCTGGTGTCTAAGTGGCGTGCCCTTGAGATGGCCTGTTGACACCTGTCGCCGCCTTTGCTGGCATGCAGTCTAGTCACTGCTGTGTTGCTGTTCTCCCTTGTAGCACAAGGTGTGCTGCTGGGATTAAGCTGGCACCACAGCTGCACCAGTATAGACCACCACTCTGGGGTTCCTATGCAGATCACCGTGGTACACACCTGCCCTAAGGTAGCATGTGTTCCCAACAACTAAGACAGCATACACTGAAAGGGCAACGTCCTCTGTGTCAGCTGTTCACCAGCTGTTCGTTTTGTCATTGTGTAAACAGTGTAAATGTACCCTGGTATTACCAGGCTGAGATTGCTACAAACTGCTCCTCTCTTGCCTCTCCCAGCTCAGAACTGCTCCGGCCTCCGCACGTGCAGCCAATGCCTGGAGCAGCCCGAGTGTGGCTGGTGCAGCGACCCCAGCAACACAGGTCGTGGCCAGTGCATGGAGGGTGCTTCTCGGGGGCCCATGAAGAGCCTGTCCAAGCAGAGCCAGGACATGGTCCTGGAGCCAGGACTTTGCCCCAGGGAAAAGGGTTTCGACTGGTCTTATATCAGCTGCCCTGGTTTGTTTGTTTGTTTGTGTGTGTGTGTGTGTGTGTGTGTGTGTGTGTGTGTGTGTGAACATGTACATCTACACACGCACAGAACAGGTTGTATAGTTTGTTGTGTCATAACAAGGGTTATAGACACTTCATGTGCTCTTTCTGCATTCTCATTGGCGCTCTCTTCCCAGCATGCCAGTGCAATGGCCACAGCACGTGTGTGAACACCAGTGTGTGTGAGCAGTGCCGCAACCTGACCACAGGACCACAGTGTCAGACGTGTATGCCTGGCTACTATGGTGACCCAACCAACGGAGGGAAATGCCAAGGTGAGTGTGACACAGCGCTATCATCTCCCAGGGTAGATATCAACAAAAGGCCAAGTGATTATATACTGATGTACCGTGGGGTGCTTTGCTCCTCATGGTGCCTTTGCCCTCTTCCATCATTTTCACATCAGTGAGAGTTGATGTCACACAGTTGGGCTGTGAAGAGATTGTAGCCATAGAGCTTCCTGTGTAGGCAGGGGGTGCCGCCTCCCTCTTGCTCACAGTCATCCCCTCCGTCATGTTCACTGCTACGGTAAATCACTTTCAGTCTTTCTCTTATCACAGTGTGTTGGCAGAGGTGCAGTGTCACCGGCTGCAGGCTGACGTTTTACGGATGAGTCGACAGTGAAGCTGCGTGCACTCTACCGCTCATCCCCACATACTTCGCATCAGCGCTGGTTTGATTAAAAACCAGTTTGGCTCAGTGACACCATCGACCCACACAAGCTGAATATAACTGTGTTGGCCTTCACAGATTTCCCTTTTCATTTTTCATAGTGCTCTTTGTCTCCAGGAGTAGCCCCCCTCATCTGCCGTGGGTTTAAATCACCCATTCCTACAGAAAGAATGAGGCAGTACAAGTGAGTAAGGAGAGAGAGCAGTCTGGTCCCAGGAACAAGAATGGCACCAACACAGTCGATGGAACTATTTTAGCACAAATTGTGCACTTTAACAGGAGAGGCTACAAAAGTGAGATTGGGATGAGGTGTTGCTTCCACTTGCTGGGAGTTGAACCTCTTTACACTCTGTGGGGGTTTGACCTGGAAGCACTCATAAGTGAGAGGGCCACTCTGGCATTTTTTAATAAAAATGTCTCCAAGTCTGACTGCTGAAAATTAATCCAAAATACAGCGGTAGAGTGTGTGCCAGGATGCATTACAGCTGTGTGGTCTCACACATTGCAGCTGTGTTGGCAGAGCTGAGTCAGACTGGCCCTGGTGCTCTACTCCCTTTGTTGCTACAATCTTTCCACCTCCACACTCTTGGTCCACACCACCACTTAAGGCTGTGTTTCTACTGCAAGATGTTTCATTTCGCTGCCACTTTGTTCTGCATTTGCTGTTACACCTTAACAATAATTCATGAGTTGCAGCAGAACAGGAAAACAGTGTTTCTGCTTCCCACATAGGTTTAAATGGTGAGCAATTGGGGCGGGGGGTTGGATGAAGATGAGGTCAAAGTGTTGAGGATGTGCAGTGTGAGTCTATGAAGGAAGAGGAAACACTTGAACACAAGTCTTAGCAGTTTGCTGCAACTTCAGCCTGTGAAGCAGTGAAACAATGTAAAAGATGTCAAGTATCTTCTCATTCTGTGAATGAGTCCTTCTCTCTGCCTTCAGCCCTAAAGCCCACTGCAGCACTGTCCTGCTGAGTCGGGCCTTTAGGGTGTAGGTCAAATCTGCTGAGGAGGGTCTTGTGGTCTAGAGTCCCGTCTGAGCTGACCTGGCAGCACCTGGGACCTCAGTGCTCACTTACATGCTAACGAGCCTCTGGCACCCAGGTAGCAATACGGGCAAATAACTGAAGCGAGCAACATGCTACCAAGCCTGTCCTTTTTGGAATCTCTGGGTTTTCAATGGCTGGAGTAACTCTGGCATTCCAAACCTCATGGACATATGATGTGTGAAGGAGAGCACCTAGTGAAGGAGTTACTGTTGTTGCCTTGAGTACTCACTAGCTGTACTGAGTGCTCCAGTTTCACTCTTGATTTAAAAAAAAAAAAAAAAAAACATTTGCAAAAATAAAGCGTAACTGTTTGTTAAAATCTGCCTTTGTACGGTCTTTGGCAGATAAGAGTTTGTGATAATGTCGTGAGGAAATTGGGCTTGAGCTGGCAGTGCGCTCTCTCTTTATACTGTGAGCATAATCATGCATGTCCGTGTAGTGCATTGCTACTTATTTTAAGTTATCTTAATAAGTAGCACATGCTGATGAAAGGATGATAATGTACAGAATATTATTTCATAATCAACCAAAAAATGAGGGAGGAGTGAGGACAGGGGACCAAGCAGGTTTTTGTGTGAGAATGCCAGTCTTGTCCCCTGTGCAGCACTCGGTGTGTCTTGCACACAAGCTGAGAGCTGCATGTCTCCACTGGGGATGAAGGAGTCATTGCTGGGATCACTTGATACATCCTGCCACTTTTTTCCACCACTATGAACCATTGTCCCGATCTCCAGGAGTGACTGATAGAAGACTATTCGTACGTGTGTGCATGCGTGCGTGTTTGTCTGCAGGGTGAGACATCTGATGGCAGCTTCAGTTGCAGGTCTCACTTCTTACTGTGGAGATAATTCAGAAATGTAAATCTGTGCTGCGAGTCAGAATAATATGCTGAAAAGGCTGAAAATAAGCATCATATTTGGTTTTAATATCTAACATAGTGGTCCCAGTGCTGCACTGTGGTGCAGACACTCCTCCTTTGTTGTCTGGTTCAAAACAGCTGAATGACTGCGCTATGTTATTCCCAGTGCACTTTCACAGGGGTCTCTCGACCTGGGCTTTGCACTGAGCACTGGCTTGGGATGCTGTCGCAGCAACAACATTACATGGTGCAAGTAACAGAAACTGAAAACATGTACTTCTGGATAGTGGAATGACCTGTGAGAGTGACCACTGATGCATGTGCTCCTTTGTAGTTCTGCACAGTTTCCTGTTGTACTGTGGTTAGGCTGTGTTGTGCTTACTGTGTTTAACATTCCTCTGTGTTGTCCAATTTGCCTTTGCATTTACAGCTCTGTTTAGTTTGAGTCTGACCCATTTTCCACATAATGCAGCCTGCTGGTGAGAGCAACTGTTGCTGGCTCATGAATTATGGGTAAATTTTTTGACATTTGCTGACCCTCTTCCTGCCCCCCCCCCCCCGCAGCCTGCAAGTGCAATGGCCATGCCAATGTGTGCCACGTGCTGACTGGCAAGTGTTACTGCACCACCAAGGGCATCAAAGGAGATCAGTGCCAACTGTAAGTACAAGATGCCACTGAAAGCCCCACTTTGCACTGCATCTCTTTTATTCTGCAGCCATGTTCTGGTTGACCTGTGATGTCATTTCCTGTTAGTGTTTGTACAGCACCTCTTGTTTACAGGGAACAGGGCTATAAAAAAGTGACCTTCCAGCAGGAGGGGAATTGTTCATCTGAGTTTGTGTGTTTACCTGTGGATGCATATACATACACATTCTGTATGTTCCAATTAGATGTATGTTCTGTTCTTTAAATGTCTGTTTAATGAGGCTGTTTGACAAATACTGCTGCCCAGTGTGTCCTTTTCTCGCTCACCCAACAAATACATATACACACACACACACACACACACACACACACACACACACACACAGGGCTGTGCCCCAGTCACCAGTCACCCTTGGTCCCATGGTTGGGCTGGCATCCCAGGAGCAATGCTGTGTTCATTGAATGTAGCAACTTCCCTCTCCACCTTGCACAGGAATGCTGTAGAGCAGTGGCACTCATTTTTTCTCTTGCGAAAATCTCAGCGTGTGTGCCGAGTCTGCCACTTTGCCATTGTATTGCACACAGATGGTTTTTGTGCGGAGATTCCATTAGCCTGCCCCTGTGCTCCAGCAGGTGCTCCACACTGTGCTGCTCTCCACACCCGCTGCATTAGCGGAGGGGGAGGGGTCGCTCCAGGGGAGATCTGTGCACTGCCGCCACTGCCGACGTGTTTCTGCTGCCCTCAGAAGTTCGTTTTTGTTTGTCTGCCACATTTTGAGATGTCAAATCAATGGGAAGCCTGCAGGAGTGCAGTGTTTTGCTCTAAAAAGCCTGCAGTCCTGTTTGTCCTTTGCTCCTGCTCCACAGTAACGCTTTCCTTTTACATTTGTTTGTCCTCGTGTGCTTTACCATTAAAAACAGGCAGATAGGGGGAGGCAGCTTGCTTCCTCTGCCCAGTCCCTCAGGAGCCGTTTTTACCTCCAGCTCTTCTGAGAGTGATGTAGAAGTAACAGGGCCTAAACAGGCCCTTCCTGTGTGATGTGACTGTGAGCTGTGTGAGGTGTATTTGCTCTTGAATTTAAGCACCAGCTTGTTTATGTAGTGTTATACTTAGTACATGATGAGTGTTTTTTGTGTGTGTGTGTGCGTGTGTGTGTGTGTGTGTGAGTGAGTGTGTGTGAGAGAGAGAGAGAGACCTGAAGCATCATCTCCAGGCTGCCTTCATCAATTTGCCAAAAGTGTGTACGGCCAGCTCTACCATCCATGGAGCAGACCCCTTGTCGCTTGGCCCTCTGGTCCCCTTGTTGCCTCAACATTGTTGGAGAGTCAAGGAGAACAGGCCTGTGCAGTCAAGCCCTTAAACTTCTGTGATTAACGGCTTGGTGATGCATCGGGAGCAGGCCATATTGGTCACACTCACTTCCAAGTCCGACTTTAATCTTCCAGAACACAGAAGGACTATGACATCTTCTAATCATATTCATACTTCTGTTATGACCTGAAAAACTTCCAGTTAAATTCGCCCCTGAAACTGTTTTCTGCAGGTTTTTTTGTGTGCGTTTGCTTCTGTGTGCATCTGGCACTGTTTGCTTATGGGTTTGTGAAGGAGCAGTACCTCTGGGGCCCCCTGCAAAGTCCTGCATCTGCAAAGAAATATACATGGTATGGCTGCTCTGCACAAACACATTCCTTGTTTTTGTGGCGCACATAGCTCTGAACTTCATGGCACACAAGGTGATCCAGACTGGAGGAAACACTTGTGCTGCTGTTTTTCGTCCCTCTGCTGGGCCCCATCTCTCTGTCAGCTTAGAGGATCAGATGAGAGTGGGTTGTTAATTCATATTTATTATCTTGTGTTATTGTTTGTTTACATTTGAAACTAATTGGGTTTCTCTGGATTGTGCTTAAAGGAAAATATTGGAGTATGTAACAAATGAGCTTTCATCAGAAAGGGCCACATGTGAACCAAATGAGACCTGCCAAAACTCCCCAGCAGGCTGCCGGCGTCCTCTCGCACGTTCTCTCATCAGGGAGATGTGCCGCCTTTTTAATTACAAAATATCATATCTGCTCCTTGGCTGTTAGCTGCAGGTTTTGTGCTTGTAACTGCTTTAGAAGACTTATTTACTTTTTATGATATAGCATACAGTGTGTTCATCTTTAGTGTTATAAATCAGATATTTACTTTCTGTGATAGAAGGTCTGTTCTAAAAATATCCGGACTAACATTGCCACTAGATGATGCTGTACTTCGGGACTGTGGTAGTGGTGGAACATCAGTGAACCTTTGCTGATTGTGTGTGACCAGTGACAAGCTTGTCACATTTCACATTTGCTTAATAAAAATGATAGTTTACAGTTGTGTGTTGCATTTATGAAGACCAACAAATTAGAACATCATATTGGCATGCATTACAGCTAGGGATGTTGTAGGTAACTAGTCTCAGTATTTTTTTAAATCTACCAAAAAAGCACTTTAAATAGGAGGTGTGGGAGTATTTTATGATATCTAAAAATGATCAAAGGGTAGTAGAATACAATATACAATTGTAGAACAGTGGCCATGATAGGTTGACACACATAATCGACTTCGGCAGCCCTGTAATCACCATCCCTAATCACTAGAGCTGTTCACAGAGGAGTAGTTTTAACATTACTTGTGTTTTTATTAGTTGATTTTGTGATATCAATATATTTGGGGTTTACCCATGGTCGATCTATAGGCCCTAAGAAGTAAACACATTCTTACTGACCACCAGTGAGGAGAGGGATGGGCTGAGAGTCTGACCTTTGAGTATTTACATTTAATTCATATAAATTATTTCTAAGTAGCAAAATGGTACACTATAAAAATTACTTAATAGTAGATGGGGACATTTTACTTAATTTGTTATGATGGAAATCTCTGTCTATGAAGCTCAATCTTTGTCTGTCTTTCTGTTTGTTCTTCACGAGCAGCTTTGCTTTTTGAGGCCCAGCATTGAAATTTGACACAGTGGTACTTTTCACCCTAATCAATTTAATTAAATGGGGAAAAAAAAGCCACGTAGTAATATCCTGATCATTTCTACTTTGGTCATTGAAATGAGGCTTGAAGTGTGCATGCAGTTATCACATACAGAATGCAGTTACCTCACGTACAAATGGCATGTCACGTTAAGCAAATGGTCCCAGCATGACACATGAACACGTACATGCGTATGCACACCTTCGGGCCGCAACGTTGGCAAAGAGAGGTGACGAAGTGTCAGAAAAGACAGGTGATTAGAGGTGGTGTTGGTGAATGCTTGGAGTATTCAAGAGCCAAGCTGGTGAGATGGAGATGCGGGGTGGTGCTTCAGAGATAGAAAAACACCATCATCATCATGTGAAGTGGTAGCAGAAGCAAATAACTGTAATATATGCATAAAAGTTTTTAGAATTTGTACAAAGTGAAAATGTAAAAATTAATATGAAATTGTACATGACACACATGACACTGTACACATTACTTGTACAAAGATTGGCAATATATCTATTTTATTACTTTTTCCCTTTCCTCTGGACTTCAGCTAGCAAGCATGTCACTTTCTGTGGCATCCACCTGTTCCACAGCACTAACAAAACATGTAGTAAATATGACCACTTTAATTGTAATGCAGTTTGGCGATATATGTATTATTTATATTTTTCTACCTTTCTGCTTTCTGACCCAGGCAGTATCATGTGTATTGAAGCTGCTGAACCTGGCTAATGTGGTTTTTTTGCAAGGAACTGTTGCCCAAGTTGCTATTAATCCATCTATCTAACAGTCCATCCATTTTCACAAAGCATGTTATATGTTCAGGGTACTCAAGACCTGGAGTCATTGGGTCAATCATTGGGTGCTATACTATGAAACTACATTCCAGACAGGATGCCAGTGTACTGCAGGGTAGCACAAGCTGTGATGCTTTCAAAAACGTTAGTGATTTTGTATTTCATTGCAAATGTGACATGCAGAAACAATTTACTTTGAACTATCACTCATTTTGTCCGTATGTGAAATCTGACAAGTTTGTGACTAGTCACACAGAATCGGCAAAGGTTCATTGACCTTCCACCCCAACACAATCCTGAAGCTCAACATCATCCAGCAGCAATATCATCAGTGTGGATACTTGTTGGACATCATGCAATGTACACTGTGTTCATGTTTAATGTTATAAATCATTTATTTACCCTGTTTGATACATTGTAGTGTGTTTGTCTTGTCAAAAATTATTTACCCTATATATTACAGCATGTATTATTCATCCTTATTGTTAAATCAGTTATTTAACCTGTATTATACAGCTTATACTGTTTGTTTTTACTGATATAAATCAATATTTTATCCTATATGATACATCCTGCAGTGTGTTTGTCTTTAATGTTATAAATCGGTTAGGCATACCCTGGCTTATGTTCCTGTCCTGAAAACTGGACTTAAACCAGGGAAACTGGAAAAATAAGCAGCCTATTTCCCATTATTTAACAGGGTATTATAATCCATTTCACTATCAGTAAAATGCTGTGAAACGCCTATATAACCACAAATCAATCATCATTCTCATATTTTCTCTCCTCCTTGTATAGCAATGGACATTTAACAATACAAGGGAGTGTCAAAATGTGCATCTGACCTGCTTTATACAGCTGATTGGGCTCAAAGCTGCAAGGAGGTCTCCCTCACTCACACTGCACAGATTACTCAACATTTCTCCACTTGTGGTTGTTTTGGTTTTTCTGAATTTAGATCATCTAATACTTTTCGTAGTATGAATGTAGGCACAAGCAAGGAGACCAGGCACTATGGGTACTTGACAGGTGCAATACAAGCAAGACACTCGATCAACTCTGGTGTTTCAGAAAAACAGTACATTACGGATGGGGAGGTTTTTGTAGTTGGTTAGGTTAAGAACCTGAATGTTCTATTAGGTGGACATAAACTGGAATTTGGATATATATATATATATATATTCTGTATGATACAATGTTCGCTGTTACGGTTGTAAATCAGTTATTTACACTGTGTGATACAGTATATATGTGTAATTTTTTGTATGAAATTAGTGATATTTAATTTCAGCCAAAATTAAACAATTCATATTAACTAAACTTTTTTTGTCTTGTAGTTGTGATTCAGAGAACCGTTACCTTGGCAACCCTCTGCGGGGAACATGCTACTGTAAGTATGCCGGTTTTTCGGTCATGTGACTTTGCTGTTCCTCTCAAGAGTTCTGACAGTCATTCCAAACCCTTGTATTGCTGCACCTTGTACTGCTCGAACCCGTGTATCACTGTAAATTGTATCGCTCAAACACTTGTACCCCTGTGACTCGTAGCTCTCGAACCTTTTTACCCCGAGTGCCACGGCATCACTTCCACTGAGCGCCTCTATATGACACCTCTGCAGCACACTGGTCTTCCCTGGAGCTGTTCGCAGTGGGAGGGGTGGCACGCATCACAGTGTGACCTACATGGGCCCTGACAGCTCGGCCCTGCGTTTGATTTCACATGAGGCAACACAAACGGATGGGTTTATTTTAGGAGACAAGCAGCACAACGCCTAATGACCTCTGCATGCAGGAGGTGGACAACAGGAGTGGACACACAGGGCATTGAGAATACACGTGTACATAGTAGGTGTTGCAGTAGGTGGGGATGCTACCTTGCAGTCTGAATGTCTAGGGTGTGAATCCCACTTCCTGCTCTAGTATGTTTGAACAACCCTGAATTGATACAGTAAAAATTAACCTCCTGTCTAAATGAGTCAATCAGTATATGTAGCTTTGTGTACGAACCTTGCAATGTAAGCCACCTTGGAGAAAAGAATTAGGGTTTAACACAAGTGTGTGTGTGTGTGTGTAAGACACTTTCTCACGTATACATGTAGACAGGCACTCAGCTCACCTTCTGCTGTATACTTGCACACTGTGCGACTGCTGTACAGTGGTAGAGAGTGCCGCCCACTTCTCCTCTGTGGCTTGAAAATCTCCAACATGGCTTAGTCTGTCAGATGGGATCCCTTGTGAGCAGGAGCTACAGGGCAGTTTCCCATCATCCCACTGAGAGGTGGACCATAACTTGGTGTCATTCTTCTTTGTTTGGGTTGTAGTGCTGAGAGGGAGCGCAGACAGAGTCCAGAGGGAGGGTGGTGTTATGAGAAAACCCAGGGATGCTTCAGAAATATGCTTCTGCCCACCTGCCTAACTTTGGATGGCACGGGACTAGCAGGGTGACCTTGTTACCAACAAGTAGTATAGTGGCCAAAGCACCAGGGAGCTGCTCACGTAAACCAGAAAGTCATGTGTAAGCTATAGGTTGTCTCAAATAGACTTCTTTACAGCAACAGTAGGAATGCATGCTGTTGTAGTCTAGAGTGAGGTGGATATCCTGCAGTGTTTAAGTGGACAAACTGTACCTCAGTGTAGCCAAAGAGCAGCAGAGCACTTCCTTGACAATCTGCACCTGCCTGTGGGTGGTAGTGGTGGTGACTGATCAGAAATATCTTTATCATATATATGATATATATAATATGTCGTGTATAAGATATATGTGATCAGAAATATCTTTATGAAACAAAATTGTATATCGGTGGCACCAAACAGCTGGTCATGTTCTGGCCTCCCGTGTGGCCTGTAGCTGTGATAAATGGTTTTATAACTGTTGTTCCTTATTAGGAGGTGTGGCGTTGAACTGCATCGATTTTACTGAAGGTCCATATGAAATTTGAGTGTTTTCTTGTCTTTAGAGGCTGTTGTTTGCACTATGAGACCTGTGTTCACAGACAGAAATGTAAAGAAAGGACTCAGTTCAGGTACTTTTGTGAAAGATCCCCCTCCAGGACCAGTCCAGCAGTGTCAGCAGTGATAAGTCAAAACTAATGTTACACATTTTGCTGGGCAGGAGTGATTGGGTGGGCAGAGCTCTGTCACCCTGGGCTTCACTGTCTGTCATTGCCAGCCAGCTCCAACACTTTGTGATGGTGGTCACTTTGGCTTAGTCCCTGCAAGCAGGAACTCATCAGAGCCATTGGTCCAAAACCTATTGATTACTTGTCAGTCGATTGAGGCTATTAGTGAAATATTTAATTAATGGGACAATCCAACAGTGTAATTAATTTTTAATATAAGTCATTGCGGTGATAGTTTGGTTGGAGCCTGTCTGCATTGGTTAATGACCCAATGGGCTCTGTGTTAAGATGCTGTTCCTCAGGGCTGTGTAGTTCTGGTCTAGCTTAGTGAGGATATAGAGGACCACAGCAGTGTGTTAAAGGGGGGTGTTTGTGTGTACGTACATTGAGTCTGTTGGCTGAGACGAGAGTACAGGGTGCTTCATCTGTGGAATGAGTGTTCAGATCATCTAGAATCTCAGCATCTTTAGTCTACTGTTTGAATTTTTCACCGTGTTCTCGGGTTTCCTGTGGAGGAAGTGGTTTTGGGAAGAGCTGAATGAGAATGGCACTGGGTGAATCAAGTATAAAAGTTTAAAAAAAAAAAAATTCACTGCAGAAAAAATGTTTTGTAGAAATATTAAGGTATAGCCAGGAACTAAACTGGTGGGAGAAAGAAGTTCTACACTGGTCAGATTAAAGCTGTATCATGAACGTGTGTGCATGTCACTGAATAACATGTTCTTCTGTTGGGTCCACAGTGTTTTTCCTGTGTTCCCTCAACATTCCTGCAATATTCCTGTAACCTTCCCAAAACATTTGCCCAGTGTTTCCATAACATTTCTATTATATACCCACAAGATTCCTGTAGTGTTCCCACATAGTTCTCTGTGTTCCCATTGCATCTTCTCAGTGTTCCCAGAATGTATGCAGGTTTTCAACAACAATCCCAAAGCCTCCCTACAGCCTTTCTACAACATTCCTGCAGCCTAATGTCCATGATCAGTCCAGCCGTGAAAAGCCCAAATGGGCTACAAGCAGCAAAACTGAGTAATTTGTAAACCACCCCTCCTGTTTATGTCAGAATGGAAGTTTTCATAGAGGCTTATGGGATAAAAACAGTATATGGTCGGAACCATGTCTGCGTTCGGGATGGAGCTTGAGGTGTTTTGTCTGTTTGCCACCTCTTTTACATTTTCTCTGGTTGCACAGTTGCCATTCTATGGTTGCGATTTTTCCAAAAGAATGTGACTGAGAGAAGTTCATTAAGGCGTGAAAAAAGAGGGGGCGGAGGCCCCCTGGCAGGGGTGCCGAAGGCCTGCTATTGGTGTGAAAATGCTGATAAGCGTGGAATGGAGGCAGGAGTTGGGGGGGGGGGTGTTCACCTTAATGGGCCCATGCTGCTCTGCAGCCTTTGCAATTTGCTGAACTTTTAAGTGTAAGTGCTGCTAAAAGCAGGAAGTAGTTATTTTTTGAGTGTGTGGGTGCTGGACACACAGGGTCACATGCCATCCATCAACATTCTCTTGCTGCACCGCGGTCAACAAGGAGCTGCCTGTGGTGGGCACTGGACTGCAACGGTAGCTGGACTCCCATCCAGAAGCAGTCCTAGCTTCTTTTTGGGTGCAGATGTTATGGTCCAGTCAAATGAATAGCTGGTCTCTAGGAACACTAGGGGGCAGCAGTGGCTCTGATGTGCCTGTGTGGTAGTTTGGTATACAGTTGTGGTAATGGATGGACAGCTAAAAGCAGATTGTCCTGATACAACAGCTCTGAAGGTGAGAAGTTTGTCAGAAACACCTTTGTGCTGCCGTCATTTGGTGTCACCATGGCCGCCAGGAAGCGCTAATTAGCAGGCTTTGTGAGCACCTCCTCCTTGGTCCAGATAATGAAACACTTTCCGCTTCAGAACATGTCTGTGAGTTTCTCCCCAAGCCTACAGACATACTTTCACGTGCTAATTACAAGTGTTTATGGTGAAGCCAAAGAGGACTACGTGGACTTTTGGTGCTGCACAGCCCAGTAGGTATGTGCTAATGAATGTGTTTTGTGTGTCCCATAGATAACCTGCTCATTGACTATCAGTTCACCTTCAGCCTCCTTCAGGAAGATGACCACCACTACACAGCAATCAACTTCATGGCAACACCCGAGCAGGTACGTAGACTGTTCTTTGGTTGTCATGGTGCTGTTCACGTGACAGTGAAGGTGCTCATGTTGCGTATAAGCCACAGCGCTGGTCTGTTCTGAATTAAGTGGGGCTTTTATTGGAGCTTGAAATGTGGTTATAGTGCCAGCATTCACTAGTGCAGAGGTTTGCTCTCTAGCCCTTTCCAAATTGTTTGCCTGTGGTCTGAGAAGGTGAAATAGCCACAGCGGTTCTGCTTGCACCTCATCTCAGTGGTTTCAGCAGCCTCGCTCAGCACTACTTGTCTTATTAGTTTCCACTAGAGTCAGCCTTGTTTACAGAGTGTGTCTGCTGTCAAGAGAACCAGGTGTTTGACCATAACAAGCTCTTTGCTCTTTCTGCAGACCAATAAGAACTTGGACATGTCCATCAACGCATCTAACAACTTCAATCTCAACATCACCTGGTCCGTGGGCTCTACAGGTACAGTGCCCATCTGTGTGTGTGTGTGTGTGTGTGTGTTGTAGACATTCACTGGTCCCCAAACTTAGGGCTCAGTCCTAAAAGGGTGTAGGATTAACATGCTGAGCCACACCTTTGTCGTCTTAGATACAGATCCAGAAGAATACCCCTCTGTCCTAACAAAGGAACGACCCACAGATCCAGGTTCTGTGGTTGGAGCTTCGTGAATCGCTGTGATTTCAATTAAGATAAACAGACGGGCTTGGATTTCAGTGTCTTTGTTTCAAAGTTGCTCTACTGAATGATGATGGGCATGTGCATGAGTGAACGGGAATTGAAACATGTCGCTTTGTGTGGATGAATGGCTTGATGTCGTCCATTCTGATGCAGAACATGTCTTTTGCAGCAATATTATATTTACATGTGACTTTCCAGAGTGTGTTGAAATGGAGTCTCTTTCTATCACACCGGCAGCCCTGTTATTGTTATTATTGAAAACCTAATTTTCTATGCAAAATAGCAAGGTCATTTGCAGCCGAATGCTTCACCTTATTTGCGACTTCTTTAATGAAACTCATTAAACGGCTCTAATTAAACACTTGAATCAGAGCCGTCCATGATTAATGGTAAAGGTTATGCCTCTCTGTGTCTTGCCATCTTTGATCATGATCCAAAATGTCATTTGATGCTGGTGAACACGCTTGTGGTATAAATATGGAAATTGGCATTTATTATGCAAGGAATTTAGCTACATTGCTTTTATCACTTTTTAACGCCCTAGTCCTACCCCAGTCCCTCACACAGCCCCCAAGCAGCTGAAGCATGCTCCCTACTGGCAGGCTGCAAATCCTCACCCTGCCCATGTCCTCTTTAGCTGGGACCATCTCGGGGGAAGAAGTGGCCATTGTGTCCAAGACCAACATCAAGGACTACAGAGACAGCTTCTCTTGTGACAAGTTCAGCTTCCGTAGCAACCCCAACATCACCTTCTATGTCTACGTCAGCAACTTCTCCTGGCCAATCAAAATCCAGGTGAGGGTGACACCCACCGCTGCTGTTATTCACTGCAGATGTGTAGTGTAACAAGTAGGCTGTGCTCTATCAGTCTGTTTCTGAAAGAGTTAACAAAACTGAGAATACACTGTTATGAAAATACATTTAAAAGACAAAAATGATCCATGAGTTTGTAATGTACCATCAATTATTTTAATACATCTACAGAACAGTTCTACAAAATATTCATGGTTTAACCTTATGGTCCATAAAATTGAACCCATCTTAAACAGCCGTATATCAGGGTGACGGACAGACGGGCGGGGGCTATAAAACCGCCGTTTGGAAGTGATGGGTGCCGAGTGGCAGCACCTCCGACAACATTTGTGTTAAATTGGAAGTGCAGCACATTAGTTGTTTGCAGCACACCACTGCTGCTGCTTTGCCATGTGAGGCGATAGATGTTCCATAGTGTGACCGCCCTACTCTTGCGACTGGAGGCTTGCTACCTCTGGTGGGAGTGTGGGGTTGGATTCTGACTGAGTTCCTTCTCTTTTCTTGTGAGCCTATGAAAAGTAGTTGGGGTTTTGGGTGGCCATCCTAGCAGAGGATGAAATGGGCCCTGGTGCCTTGAGCAAGTGCAGAGTCCTACTTCTCCCTGTCCCACTCACTCTCAGCTGGGCTCAAAGCAGTAGAAATGCACTGCCTGTCTGCAAGGCCCTTTTATCACCCCCCCAACCCCAATGTTACCTGTACCGTTGAAGGTGAGAGTGCATTCGCTTCCAGCTCCCCACTGTTGTTCACATGGTCTTATTTTCCAGTGTTCTGCGTACTTTAGAGAGCCAACTGGCTTGTTTTGACTAGTAGCTGAATGCACAGGGCCCCTGTATTGGCCCAGCAGTCCATCACTTCTCCAGTGTCGTGTCACCTCCTTCTCAGCGGTCTTTCATGTGCCTGTGCTAACCGTGCTGTCAGGAGATGGGACCCCCTCCCCTACAGTCCCAACCCCTTCACCCTAAGGTTGATTCCATTAATGGAATCAACTGGTATGGCCTGTGGCTGTGCTGTGATCCTCTTGCTAGGGGACAGTGTCTTCAGTCCCTCACATGAGAAGAGCTGCTACTACTCAGTCAGGTCAGTGGGTTTTGCAGTTTTTGCTTGGCCACAGGAAAAGTACAGTTTTGCCCGTCTCATTAAATTATGTACCTGTCCAGTCTTTGTAACGTGTTGGAAAGGAAAAATAGGTCAACATTTGGGTGTAAAATCTCTGTAAATTGTTAGCAAAGTGAGGTAATTAGGGTAATATGAAAGTAAGCATACTTTAAAGGTGTTTACCACTGTAGTCTCACAGCAAACATACATAAAGGTTCCAACATAAGTTGCCCTAAACAGGAAGATACTAGAGCTGTTTGTCTATCTAGCCATTGAATTATTTATTTATTGATAAATTTGGATGCTTTCTGGTGGGAAAACAATTTTGAAATGACAGTACAGACATTGAAATTAATGATTTCATACTTTTTTTTATTTTTACTTATTCATTTCTTTTCATTATTGTCATAGCAGCATCATTTTCCACCATAATTTAGCCAAAAATTCTGTCCAACTGTGAAATACAAACAGTTAACCTGTTGCACACAGTTGGATGTCTGTTACTTTGACCACTTCCTTTAAACTTTTATCATTGTTTTGCCTCATTTCAGGTTTCATTATTATTTCATTTGAATAATCACTTTCAGTTGTACAGTTCCCTTTATATGCTATGTCTCTGTTTGTGGCTGGTAGTGTGAGACGCTGTGCTTCAGCTGAGCCACAAACTGAATTGATTCAGGGTCTTGATTTGAGTTGTCAACCTGCATCCATTGAGAAGCGCTCAGATGACATATCACTGTCACACTTGTCACAGTCTCATTATGTAACACACATACACACACACGCACATGCACACACAATTTCTGGTGTGAACCTCATATGGTGACCTGTGACCTCTGGGGCAGTGCTTTGTCTTATGAACACTGCTTCAACAGGTTCCTGGCAGGAACTGGGGTGGACAGGGCTAGTGGATGGTCACACGTGGCCATGAGCTCATGCAGCCTGAGGTGTGCCTGCACTCCTGCCTAATGAAGGCTGAATACAATGTTCCCTGTGTGTGTGGAGAATCATACTCTCCCCCTATTGATAGCCACCAGTAGAGCATTTAAAGAGCTGGATATGTGACCAAACTTTTACATTGATCCAGGTGTTCTACCTCTGAAGGGTCAAGCTGTTTGAATAGTGCAGCTGTGCTGTAGATGGTGTGTGTTCTGAACCCTTGTGCTCTGGGTGTGTGTACACACAGCTGTCAGCACAGCAGGCACAGTGTGAGCTGGAGATGAGTTGCTTTCTCTCAGTGACGTGGCACTGATCACCACCAGAGCGGGTCAGAACATTCACCTTCTTCATGAATATGCTAATGTCACAGTTAATGAGGCACCGTTAAAGGCCCTTTCCCATAATTCCCTGCTTAGCATTGCCCCAAAGGTTTACAGGATGCTAAATTTAATCTGTGTTACTGCAGCTGTTTCCAGTCTTTCTTTCTTTCAGTGTTTCTTAACACACTCAATTATGTTGAGAGGTGTCCTGTGTGTGCGCATGCGTGTGTGCATGTGCAAATACAATATGGATATAGGAAAGGAGTACAGTTGTTAAAGGACCTTGTGTGTGAGGGGGCAGGGAATGCAGAAACCTGTGTCAACTTCACTCACATCTCACCTTTTTTAGGAAATGACTTAAGATACTGTAATTAAAAAATGATTGTACTGGGTTCCTGGAAGAGTGCATTGCTTTCAGAAGGAACGTGGACAAAGAGAAAACTGGTGTCCCCAAAACACCTTCCTCACACACTGTAGCACTTTACAACCGTTCTGCCAGCTCATTTCTGCTGAGATCCTGCTAGGTCTCTGTTGCTTCCTGTGAATCACTCCTATGACTGACCTGCTAGTCGAAGGTGCATGCCAACAGCCAACGACTGGCTTTCCTTTTGTCTTTCCATTAACACAGTGCAGTGCACATATTCACACATCATACATGTCACTTATATTGGGAATTACTGTCAGTTTCATGGCTGTGGTTGAAGATCACATCACGCAGATGGGTGCACTGCGATACTGCCCCCAATGAAAATGTACGTTTTCACACTGATCTGGTGCTGAATAAATAATGATCTTGGAGTGGTCTTCATAGTGAACTTTGGTACTTGGAGTCCCGTCCCCACCTGAGCTTTGACAGCTCTGTGGTTCTGTTTTTTTCTGTCTCCTGCTGTTCCAACATTGAACATAGTGTCACTCTGGATGTCGTAATACATGCCAAAACACACAGATGCCTCAGTCCTCCATCCTGTGCCTTCTGTGGGACTAAAACTGACAGATATATGCTTCTTCCACACTATTCTGTGTGTTTTATTCACTGTGCTTACCCTCCCCCCTTTCCTTTTCAGATTGCCTTTTCCCAGCACAACGGCATCATGGATTTGGTCCAGTTCTTTGTCACCTTCTTCAGGTGAGTCTCAGCATGTTTCATACTTTCTCCCTCTTGAACCATTGTCGTCTGACCCTTCAACAGAAAATGTTTGTCTCATGGAAATTAGTGTGCACATTGCTTCTGCTTGGGATCATTATGTTGAGCCTGGTAACGCAGGAGTTTATAGGACTGGCCTGTCCATTGTAATGAGGGATTAATTCCACTACAGGCTGCTGATAGCCAAAAGAGTTCACACACAAGAGCACTCACAGTTCAATGGTGGCCCGGTTTTATAGCATGTGTGCATGCAAGGGAATGTGTGTGGTCTCCTCTTATGGACACGGCAGAAGTGAGAGTGCTCAGCAGCAGTGTGTGCTGCCTGGGCTTCCACTGTGGCCTTATGGCAAGCAATCGACACAATCAGGGTATAACTGAAGAGCGCTTCTAGCCTGGGTCCATCTCTGGCCTTTGTGTGCTGCATCGAATGTATGAATATTCATCTGATCTCGATAAATTAGCATTTGGCAAGAAGGATGCTTTTGATTTGAATTTTGCCCTCACGGCATTGACATGCTGGACCACATTGTAAAGACCATCTGAGGTGCACTTGTTGTTCCTCACTTTCTGCAAGACCTCAGTTTCTATGGTCTTCACTTTGCAGTTTGAGTGTGGTTCATGGTCTAGGTTTGTTTGTACAGTCTGTGTGAGACAGGTAGACTGTTTCCACAGTTACCATTGCAGCACATTCTAGACACGCTCCCATTTGCTGGTTACTATGAGAGGGTAATTTGCAGTGTAAAGAGTGGTGACGTGGTGAACTAATAGTTAACTTATCTGCTGTGCTTTAGTATTAATTTATCTAGTTTGTACATTGAGCTACTTGCACTGATTTACCCATTTATACAAAAGTGTAATTTTTCCTGTGTTAATTCAAGGTAAGTATCTTCATCAAGATTACTACAGTAGGTTTGAATCTGGGTAGTTTGGATGTCAGGGGCTCTGACCACTACACCACCTGCTGCCCTGTTAGAGGCACATTGAGTGAGGTTAGACCCACTTGTGGGTGTGGTGCTCTCCAGAGAGCAGTTCATTCCTCATGATGCACACAGTCCTGTATTTTGCATGGCAGTTAGAGCACCTACTCATCATGGCATCCTGTAGCTCTAGCACATGGTCAGCCAGCACTGCTCATTCACCGTGAAATGACATGGGGTGGAGAAGGGGGAGGGTGCTTTGCTCAAGGCACCAGCTCTCTTATCTCCCACCACATGACAGGGAGCCACAGTGCATCTTACCTGAGCCCCCCAGCCCACAACTCAGGCCGTGAAATCAGTGACATCAAAGCAAGAGCCACCCAGGTGGCCATAAACAAGCACTGTGGCCTGTCTGCAGTCTTGATCAAATGACCTGCCAGCCCTGCCTTTTCCCAAGATGCATGGTGCCTGGCACACACTACCTTGTGATCCCCACAGTAACGTGCTGATTGGGCCTCATTTTTTCTCCCCTCAATCAGCCTGAAATTATACTGCATTTAACACAAGTGAGAGTGTTCAATTTACCCTCTGAAAATGGCTGGTTAACAGGCTGCCTGTAATTTCTGCAACTTAATGCATTTTGTTCGCTTCCTGGAACCCATTTTCCATGTTGGCGTTGAAAGCGACAGTGCGCCAGCAGCATGTTGGACCTGCCAGGCTTCATGCAAAAGGGACTCTGTTTTGGTTCCATGTTGATTTCATGTCATCTGTGTATGTTTTTGCTTTTGGGTCACTTTGTTGAGTCTCTTTGTACAGAGACCAGTTCAGACGACAACCTACACCTTGTGTGAACCTTGGGCTCTAAAGGTGCAAGGGAGCTGCAGGTCACAACTTGCTTTGCAGTTTGGAGATACTCACAAGAGCAACATGAGATGGTTCTTGTGGGTCTAATGGGGACCAATATTCCCCTATATACAGAAACTACATATAGGAAGAATGAAAGCTACAAGTGAAAATGCACTGTGGGAGTAAGTTGTCAACTCCATACCTCTCTCTGTGATGGTGTGTTGAGCAGCAGAGGAAGAGACCAAGGATTGGCGCTTTCCCTCTGGTTTCCTTTAACACAGTTTCTTGCATGTTCTGTGTAGAGATGTACTATGGTAAACTCAGTGAACAGAATACCTGGCCTGATGGGTTTCTACAGACAAGCTGATGTCCAGCATTCCTGTGTGTTTTATTATGTTGACCTATGTGGACATCCATGCCGTGGCTATGACAGAACCGTGCACTGTAGTCTCTCACACACCCTGAACGTTGTGGTTAAGAGGAGAAGGTGCCTCATTAGCTCATGAGTGCCTCAGTGAGCGGCTCTCTTTGAAGAGCCTGTTTGTGGCAGAGCTGCTCCAAATGAGCATGCGGCTTATTCGGTTCATTGCTGCGTGTCCGGCACTCTGTCCCCACGTTAATTGGTGCCATCTTGGCGCCGTTTACTCCAATTACTCCACTGTTTGATTAGCGTGCGTCTGCTCTTTGTTTGTCAGCTCAAGGCTGAGTCGCTTACAGAGGACTGAGGATGCCAAACCCATAGGCGGTATATGTGTGCTGCCTGTCCAATAACATGAACAAGACCTGTTAATCCATAATGTGCACAGCAGTGGTGGACCTTTAATTTCTGTAATTTACTTCTAAAAAATGTTTTGTAGTTTGGGGGGTGGGGAGGGGACTGCTGCATCTGTGTTAATCATGATGGATTGCTTTCCCAGCTCTCCTTAAGTTGCACACATCCCCTGTGAAAGAGTTCCATATATTAAAACCTGGAAACATGTTTACAGATTAGCTGATGTTGAACTGTTTACTGACTAGGAGGGGTGAATGGGAGAGAACCACAGGGTGCTCCTGTACCAGTCTAGTGATGGTCTTGGACATTGACCTCCTGTCCACTTCTCTCACATTGGAGTGGTGTGTTTGAATGGTGGTGAGGTAATGTTCACAGTAAACAACAAACGACCACTGATTGATAGGATCATTGATTAGGGGATGAGTTCTGTCCATCCTGCTGACCACCTGCCCTGAGTGGCTTTCAATATACATCTTTTAATGCACTGAGCACCATTGATGGACTGTCTCTGCTTCTACACAGCTTTTCCATGAATGTATTTTCTGATTGGATGACTTATGTCCTGTTTCTTCCTCAAGGTTGTTCCTGTCTAAAATGTTCACTGATTGGTTGACATTGGTCTTTCTCCTGTAGCTGCTTCCTGTCCCTCTTACTGGTGGCTGCAGTGGTGTGGAAGATCAAGCAGACCTGCTGGGCCTCCAGACGGAGAGAGGTACATCGCTGGGACTGTTCTCACCTGTGTGTGTGTGTGTGTGTGTGTGTGTGTGTGTGTGTGTGTGTGTGTGTGTTTCACAGGTTGTAGTCACAGGGCATTACTGCTGCTTCTTTTTTCTACAGACTATACAAGAGTCTGCTAAATTAGCATCATTTAATTGTCCAGTGCACCAAAGGACCATGCAGCCATTGAGGAGCTGCTCACCTTAAACACCTGGCTGATGGGTACCAGGTGTCCCAAAGTGCCTGTCCCCCTGCTGAGATCAGAGGCTTGTGTTTGATGTGTTCTTGGAGTGCTCAGACAGTCACTTTCCTGGGCTGAATTTCACCGTGAAACTTCTCAGAGATGTAAATTAACAGAGTAGTATGTTGTCACGCTACGTGGAATACCTGCCATAAATGACAGCAGGTTGAGCGGTAGGCAGAAACCCCAGGTGCACTCTAATGTCCATACCTGACTCAAATGCGGCACACTATCAGCAGAGTCCAGGTGAGCTTCCCGTCACGCTCTTAGATGCTGCCGCTGGCTCACAGTGGTCCAGGTGCTCACTTGCATCTTCAGAGAACTGCCGCCTTCCCTCATCTGCATGTAGGTACCAATGCAGAGGAGCAGACATAGAAAATCACCAGGAGATCACCTGCTTTCCAGGTGGTCCAACTGTTGAGAGAGGATATGCATTTTGCACTGCTCACACTGTTGGAAACTGTATGGCCAGTTTCCTTTATTTTCATTTTCCAAGCTTCTTTGTGTGTAGTTCTTTCCTGGTGGATGTGTTTAGAGGAAATCCTTAAAAAGGCATGAGTAGCAGTGGAGGGTGCATGTTTGGGAACACTGAGCGCTATTGTTATAATGAATGTGGTCAGTATGTTATTCTGAATACAAAGTCCACCTCTCAGAAACAAGCAATTACACGTGCTCTGTAGTTGACAGTCAAAAGCTGTGGGTCTACTGGCTTATGTGCATGAGGCTGTCTTCTGTTCTCTTGGACCCCATGCCACAATAGGGTCTTTGTGAAGTTCATGTTGAGTCTAGATCTCTCTTTCTTGGTGCCAGTCAGGATATTTCAGTCCAAGGCTCCACGTCCATCTGCAGGTCCACATGCTGGTTTTACTGTGTCAAGAAGCTGATACAACCACAGCTGATATAATGTATAAAATGTCTTTTAATACTCTGACCCACTATGGTCTTTGTGACATGGCAGGGGTCAATGTTATATGTGCTCATTAATCTTCTCAGGAGCATATTTGTGGCATGCCTCTTAACTGTTCACATGTATTCATCTAACTGAGAAAGATGGAGGGTCTGTAACTTGTTGGATTAGCCTGGGTCTGGTCTGCACAGACCCATGTACGCAAGAACAACACAGTGGGTTTGGGGTGTGTGTGTGTGTGTGTGTGTGTGTGTGTGTGTGTGTGTGTGTGTGTGTGTGTGTGTGTGTTCCTACTCATGCACACAGTTGAAATACAGTATGTGTGCCAGCTTTTGCAGTTGAGTCCTTTCATATTACTAGGATCGCTTTGAGAAATGCCACCTTTCTTTCCCCCTCTTTCAAAGTGTGTGTGTGTTTGTGTGTGAGACTGTATTTGTCCCATGGGTTTCCTGTGAGTAGAAGTTTTTGTATTGATCCAGAGCAGTGGTCTGTGAATAGGCTTGGATAATGAATACTGCTTTTGCCATCAACCTAAAGCAATCAGTCATACTTTCCGAGCTGAACATAGGCTGCCTTTCTGCCTGCAATGTGGGACAGTCTCTTCTGTTGGCATAATCAGAGCAATCATACGGCAGAGACTTCCTTTCTCTCTCATCAAAGGAGTGCGAAATATACCCACTTTTTTGCATTTTTTCAGTTTTTTTGTTTTGTATCTAAACCTGGTTGCTGTTTTGATGTTTTCTGTCCTTTTTTCTGTACCTTTTTTGAGACTTGTGATATGATGTTCATTTACTCATTGGTGTAGTGTTGCAGGAACATGCTCTGTTTCTCAGTACTCATGTCCAGTGGTATGGCTTGTGGCTTCCTGCCAGTCACCAAGGGGATTGTGAGAAACAAGTCAGGACTCTGACATAGGGTGGAGAGGAGCAAATAGCATGTCTTACTGGCTAATGCAGCAAGAGTGGCAGAGAAAACATTTAATCGCCCGTGAGATTACATTATTTAAGAGATGTCACAGGACTTGCTTGCAGGGTGGGTTCATATTGAAAGTTAGTGAGCGTGTCCATGCCCGGACGGGGGGGGGGGGGGNGATGAGGTCATGCATGGGATAGGATGTGAGTGGGGGGGGGGGGGCGGGGGGGGGGGGGGGGGGGGGGGGGCTTGGGTGGTGGCCTAGGGCTGTGAAATTCTTTCCTATGACCCCAGGAGGCAGCAGCACTAATCATGGTTTTGGCCCACAGGGAAGAGTCTCTTTTTTTACTGTCTCAACTCATGGTTGACAAGAAAAAAGCAAAGGGTAACTTTTTGTCATTTTTAAGATAATGAGCATTGATTTTTTTGTGTGGATTCCTTTGTAGAATTTACAGAACTCCACCGGGACCACTCGTCACTGCAAAATATTATTATTATTATTTTTATACAGTTGAGGGGTTATGGAGTCAGTTCTCATTGGTGTGTGTGTTCTTGACTTCATTTTTTAACCAACAGGGTTAAAGTGCCTCTGTGTGCACAACACAGGAGGGGTTAAATCCTTCAGGCTATTATGCTGTTCTAACTCTGAGTTTATGGCCAAGTAATTGTTGTTTAAGGATATACAGCATGTTAATTAATATTGAAAGAACTAATTTGAGTCCTGTATAATGCAAACCCTATTTGCCTCTTGTTTTTATGCTTACTGAATCCAGGACATTTTTGGATGTGCACCTGAGCAGTTAAAATGGTGCTGCAGCTTGGGGTTATGGGATTGTGTGATTCTGCACTCCTTGTGTTTTACACGCAGCAAAAACTGAAATTGAGTGTTCAGTTTAAACATGTAGAGCTGGAGAACATTTACTGGGATGCCATGAGAAATGGTGCAGTGTAAAATCTGGCATTCTCACTCTCACACCTCAATCCACGGTCTTGTTGTGTTTGACAGACCGCCATCACACAGGGTCACGAAGAGGCAACTCAGGAAAAAGACAGAGCAACTAAACCACAACCTGCTAAAAGCTCTGATTGTGGCTGGGTGGTTGTCCGCATTCACAAAGCCAGTCTTTACTCACCAAGCGAGCTGCAGAAAGGACAAAAGTACGCCAGTGGCTGGAGGCGATTTGCCGAATCCCCACAGAGATAAGTGTTTTCCGCACCATGTAGCCACTGCCAAAATGTGGTGTCACACTCTGACACACTTAGTACCAATGCACATTGATTTCCTTAATAAGGTAAGCCAGCTGCTGAAAGCCTCTTCACCACATTTGTTTATCCTCTTTCTGAAGTTTGTTTTCTAGTAATTATCCACAGAGCATTACCTCAGAGCAATTTCGTTGTCATTACTGCATCTCCTGCAAAAAAAGTCTCCAGCAGTTTGCAAGCGACACTCATCAATCACTTTTAGACATGTGTCAGGAGCTCACCTCTGCTGGAGAGCACAGAGCATCTGTGTTGCACTATTGTCATACCAGGGTATTCTGACTCCAAACTCTGACTCATTAGGTCTGATCTAGAGGTCTCTGACTCTGACCTGTGACTCGGGAGGATGTCTGCTCTAGGGGGGTCTGTGGCCTTAGTCCTCCACTGTTTATATATACCAGAGTGAAAAGGCTGCCATGTGGAGAGCAGTAAAGGTGTTTGTCTCATGGTTGGAAAGTAATGCTAGCGGCGGTTTTTTTGTGTTTGTTTTTTGTGGGTTTGTTTTTGTCCATTTTCTGAATGTTGCATAAAGTGGAGCTGACTATTCTCACCCTGAAACAGTGTTAAATAAACAATGTAAACAGTACCTTTTGTACAAGCAAACAAAACAGAGCGGGTGCCAGTGAGCAGCTTGCAGTTGGAGGAAGCTCACAGATGGCGGTGCCGTTATTGAACCGACGACGAGTTGAGCAAGGGCATCTAATGACAAACGTGCCATTGTGCTGGTGGTTGCCCGGCTCCCTTACTCTACTTGCTGCTCCACCTACGCTTAGCCTCAGCCAGCTGTCGGGTATGGGTTACCCCCACGCACCCAGTGTCACTTGCTACACAGGTAAAACTCTTGCTTATCTAGCTCTGCAAGGTGGCTGTGGAGGAACAGCAAAGCGAGGAATGCATTCTGATGTTTACTGCTTTTAATAGCAGTTCTGCAGCCCATTTGCTGTGAGTAAAGAGCTCTGCAGCCCATCTCTGATGAGGAATAAAGCTTTGTGGTCCTCTTTTAGTAGGGTAGAGCTTTGTGGCCTGTCTATGGTGAGATGTGGGACTCTGTGTCCTGTTTATAGTTGGGATGACGCTCTGCAGTCTGGTTTCAGAGTAAGGAGCAGAGTTCTGCTGCCAGTCCCAATGTGGAAGGCAGAATTCTGAGTTGTTCCTTTTTGCTACCTTGACAGGAAAGTGGATTAGCCGTTTGTAAATTGAGAGGACTGCTGCAACACTGCATTGCTGTTTGGAGACACCCTGTTGCCTGCATAGTTCCTGTTATTCATTACTTGTTTTGCATCATGTTAAATATCCTACAAAGATCTCCAGGCCATTGACACATTTGTTGGGTGGAGCAGCAAGGCTGATAGAGTAAGATCTGCCGGACGTGAACAGTACGGCAACATGGGAAGGACTCCCGAAAGCTCTATATTCTGCCAGAGGTACACCATTTCTGTCTGCTCATTCCTTAGGGGAGTACATATCTATTCTGTGGACTTACAGGTGAGATGAGCTCTGATGAGCTGCCTTCTCACAAGTGAGTTCTTATTGGTTGGCCAGTCCTGCAGATGAGGTCTCAGTGGTTAAGCTCTCTGCCAGATGAATGTGTTAATAACTAGATTATAATCACCCATTATTCCTACTGCTAGGTGGGAATCAAACCAAACAATATGGAGACTTAGAAGAGCAATAAAATTATAATAATGAAAATTTGTGAGTTCACAGGTGTAGTAACTTTGATTCTATCACAAACATCATAGGTACACTGCAGCCTTGCTCCATGTTGAATGCTGGTAACAAGGCCTTCCAGGCAAGGACTGGAATATGGCCTGATTTGCATACTTATATAAATGTCCTCACATTTAGGAGTTGGTATTTGTGCATTTTCTTCTTTCCGTCGGCACACAATGAAAAGTGCGTTTATACAAACTGTAATTAAGAAATTTCTCCTCTCTCCCACAGGCTTAGCAACAACATTATGAAAATTCAATTTCATGATGTTGCGTTGTGCATGGTGCAGTATATTGGACAGTTACCAATTTGCAAGACTATCTACTGTCTGTGTGAGCAGGTCTGTTTTTAGAGATGTTGATGGACTAGACTTGATCAGACTTGGGCAGAGCCAAGCAATCAAGCAAATCACTGGCTGTCTGTTGGGATTGTTGCCTTTGGTATTCAAAGATTTGTGGGTCCTGCTCTGTTTGATATGATTGGGGAACTTTTGCTTTTGGACAGCAGTGACTGGGTACTTCCTGGTTTAGGTCACTATGATTGGGTAGCTCCTGCTCTCGGTAAGCTATGATTGGGTGGTTTTTGCTCTCAGTGTACTATGATTGAGTGGCTGTTCTCTTTATGCAGCTGACAGCTAGACCGAGCAGCCCACTCTTTGACCTTGTATTGTTACCGACTTAGCATTGAGAAAAGTTCAAAGCTACGTTTGCAGAGCACTTAGGGGCTGTTCCACATTAATTAAATTTGAGATTATCTGAAGTCCAGACATTTACCTCTGGGTGGCTTCCACATGCTGGCGCTATCAATCACTAATCCATTGTGTAATTTGGCAAGCAGGAATCTGCAGTGTTGCTGTCAGAGCAGCTGGTTGAAACAGCTACAAACATCACACACACACGTAATGGGGCACCAGTGATGGATCATGGGTAACAAGGCATCAGTAAAGCAAGAAGGCAAGTTGTGGAATAATACAGAACAGTCAGGGGGACAAACAGGATGCGAGTGAGCTGGAGTAACCGACCAGGAATAATAATCAAAACAAACCCAGAAACAATCCCTGGAGGAAGCGTAGGCGAAGGGGTACTCGAGCGCACTTGCTGCCCAATTAGATGTGCGGCTGTGTCCCGCTGGGTCGGAGCTGGCGTGCTGCACTGGCGCTCTCTGTTGTTGAGTGAGGAGATTAATTAGTGGTGAAGAGCGCAGCTCTAACTGGCCTTCTGTGCAGCTGAGCTGGGAAGCTTCCTCAGGTTGAAGGGCATATCCTCCTGGTGTAGTTCTGCTTCATCAGAGGAGCAGCAAGTCATTGCTTCCTCAGTGGCCAGGGTCAGTATACAGCAATCAGACTGCCCTGTGTGGATGAAGTCAGGGGTTCTTCTCCCTGTGTAACTTGGAAACACAAGACAGCGGGGGATTCTCCCTGACTCCTTGTCCTCTGTGGCCTGAGAAGGTGGGCAGTCAAAATACCTCTATGCATTGAAACAGTATGTAAATAAATCAGTGCTGCTTTGTACATTTGGGTTTTGTTTGTCATTTTTTACTGCTGTGGTTCCAATGTATAACTGCTTCAATTGTAGCCCTGCATGAAAAGCGACTCATTCTATAATAACCTAATATTTGAAGTGTAAGTATTTATGTAGTAGCACTAGTTTGTGAGTATTGTGTATGAATAGTTTCACAGTAGTTTAATAAAAATTACTAGTGTGGTGTACGGAGTTCTGAATGACACGTGTGTAACTTCCTGGTGTGTCTGGAGTAACATGACAGTGGTGAGGAGTCTTAGTTTTGCTGGCTGACATCCAATGAGATCTTCTTTGGGGTGTGTGTGTGTGTGTGTCCGTGTGTGTGTGTCCGTCCTTTTCTGCAATCTGGTATTGACTATTGTGCTATAGCTGACTGGCAGAAATTGATCACAATCATAATTGGGTCTGCCAAACACTCCCAAGGCCAGGCTCTGCTATATATTCTTTTTTATTTTTCATTAACAGTACCCGCAAGAATCATAACTGAGGAATGATGTCTAATGGCTTTCATTATATGTCACCTTAACAGTATAACTTTAGTCCTACCCAAAGAAGCAGAATTCCTTTCAAACAAACTTCTCTGCATTTGCATTAATGAGATCAATAGTACAGGTTGTTTTTTTTTTTTCCTTATCCTGATCTTTTTGAAACACAATTGATTGGCTTTACGACCCCAGCTAGAACCTCGGCCATGTGATGCGTTTCCAGCTTTCTGCAATGGCAGCCATGCACTTCCTTGCATACACTTGAGTGAGATGTGTGCTTTGCTGTCTTGCATATTAGGAAAACTTGTGGAGGTAGTTGGAGGGTCGACATGCATAAAGTTCCTCTATGTTGGTCCACCCTTCCCATCACCTTCCCTGGGAATGGGCTTAGGGGCAACTGCAGAATGTAGGGAAGCGGTACATAGAGGGAATTTACATACTCCAGGTATGATTCCAAAGGGAAAAGTCTGTTGTTTTTCCTTTGTACTGTCCCTCTACAAATGTGACTGTATTGAGTTTGAACTGCACAGCTATATATACACTAGGTTAAAGGGAATTTACATGGATGGAAAGCAGAGTAACTGCTGCCTTAACTGGCGTGGAAAGCCAACCGTGCCATCTCAAACCCATCATCTGGAGCAAGTCCTGCAGAGAGGCTTAGCATGTCATGTAAATGAGGAACGATGGTGCTGCAGCAGCACTCGGATCTTCCACTCGGAGTGACACTAATGCCTAAGGCCCAGATAATTACAGATGGTGCTTTTTAGCTGTCAACAAAGACTGGGGAAAATTCCATTACCACCTTGAGATAAAGGCAGCCCACACATGCGTACACAGTCCTTCAAGAGGTTGGATACAGCTTAACTGGCCACTCTGTGATTGGGGCTAATTTGATGTGATGGAATTGATGAACTCTTAAATCGTTTCTTTTAGCTCTTACAGTTTGGTATTTGGGGCGTTAGCTGAAACGAGGGGTGTCGTTGTGCCCTGACACCCATTCCCTTCCCATTGTGCTCCACTTCCTTGCCGCAGGCCTGAACATCTCAACCCCTTATACTTTATTTCCTCTGCTTGTTCTTTGTTCTTTTACTGTAGTGTCCCCTGTGGGCTTGTGGCATGGCCACTTCAGCAGGGCATGTGATACTCTTTTCTCCCATCTCTCACCATTTCTGGCTGCCATGGGGGATTCTTGGGGACCTGCAGTTCTGCCCAGAAGTGCGGTCATGTAGATGCGTCCATGAAACCTCATCTCAGGCTCTGAAAGCGAAAATAAGAAAATGGGTGATTAACTATCAACCTCCCTCTGCTTTGCAGAAGCAAAGGGAGGAGATGACCTGTGTATGTCTGTGGAGTGGGGGTTGGCGTAATATGTTCCTATAAAACACCGTTCCTTGTATTCGGTTTTGCTTTCAACTACCAGGACTCGGGGAGAGTGACAAGAACTCAAATTGACTGCACCTCATTCCCATTAGCCATGTTGTAATACAAGCAGCAGAGTGGAGTGTAGTGAGCACCACTCCTCCCTCGCACTGCTATAGTTGCCTCTACCCTCAAACTGTACCCATGCTGTCATTATTGTTTTCTGTGGATTCAGTTCACTATTTCTCTGGGTTTGACTCATCCAGGACTTTACGGAGGAGGTCAGTGCGTCCACCCTGCAGCTCATGTGGGCTTAACTGGGTTTTACCTTACTGAAGCCCATGTTCCACACTTGCTGAACTGTGTTTATTGCACGTAGAGCAGACCTGCAGGACATATACCTGCCTGTAAACTACCCTTCCCTTGTGACTTGAGTGAACTGCTGATGACCATCCTGGGAGGGTTTAATGTCGCATTGTGCACGACGCCTTTTCGGGAAGCATTCATATGACATCGATCTACTGAGTTTAACACATCAGCCTTTTTTATAGCTGCTGAATGAGGTGGTATTCCTAAATATTGATCACAGTGTGGCAATGCGATGGACGACTTCTCAGAGATTCCTGGGAACATACATACTGTAGGTGACACATACCTACAGGCACATACATGCACCAACACATATGTTAATATGCACCCATGAATGCACAGACAAATATGCATATTTATGAATAAACTCAAGCCATATTTATAAATAATCTCCTCCATCAGGTATCTTATCTTACACTAAAACACAGGTCTCCAGGTTTAGGTCCAGATACCATTCGAACTGGGCTCCAGGTAATGTCTAACTCATATATATGTCTGCTCACTCAGTGACTCCAGGAACACCAGGTGTGCTGGAAATGAGGGATGTTACAGGTAATAATTAGATATTTTTTTTGTGGAGCAGATGAGTTGTGGAGCTGTTCTGTCTCCCTGCTGCTATCGTTATTTCCTCAGGCCACCCAGTTGACATTGTCTTTTTATGTTTCTGTTGGAGGCGCTGTCTCCTGACCTTGCAGAGCAATGACTCTGGATGACTGACAGCTCTGAACTTGCATTCTGGTGCCACGCGACGTTTGTCCTTCACTAAATGAAATCATTTACAAGCCCCAAACCCCCCACCCCCCTTCCCCAAGCTTGTTATGAGGACAGTCAGGTTGTCTAGGACTGTCTGCTCTCACTGTCTATGTTTTAACCACTTGGACTCATTGCTCCTCTGTAAATTTATCAGTATTTAAACATTCATATCTATACAGTATTTGCCATTCCCTATAAATTCATTGTTGCTGTGATTCTGTCCAATATTTTCTCTTTTACTATCCTGCAGTCGGCCATACAGAGGAAGTTTACAATAAGGGTTTGCAAATGTTTATTCCCATTGTGCTATTTGTTGTAATAGTTGTTCCGTTTGGGACAGCTGTGTGTGACTCAACTCTGTATATGCGGATGGATATGAAACAGGTGTGTGTGTGTACATGTGCAGGTACATGTAACTATCTACAGGACAGATATTTACATTTTACAGGTGTGTGCAGAAGGGACAGCGGTATGTCTCTGACAAGAAGCTGGAGACAGACTGCATCAGTGGACCTCATTTAATTCTATGGCTTGATATGTCTGCTAAGTGCCATCCTTGTGGACAAGTTGCAGGTGTTAACCTGAGGGTGTTACAACTGTATCCAGGACCAGGCCAGACCAAAGACCGCAAAGTCCCAGTTGGTTCCCTCCATTTTACCGCTGCTGTTTACAGCGTTTTGGAGTTAATTAAGCATTTTATGATTCGATTACAGGACGGGGACCTATATCACCTTATCCTCCTGTCACTGTCAAGGTCTTGTGTGGAGGGTGATGGCATGCAGACATAACACTTGCTAAACAGTGTTGCTAACAGTTAACCATTAGCAAACACAGCAAAGCAAGCAAAAACCTCAGCATTATTACTTTTATCACATAGATGAGACAAACATCAAGGACCTCCAACAGATCTCTCATGCAACACTTCTGCCTGGGGCTATAAATTTGTTGATGTTACGGAATTGCTGTCCGAGTCTGGTGCTCTGTAGGTTCGCTGAGTGTAAAAGTATGTTTGCTATAGAATTGTGGATCTGTAGCTGCTGGTGTGTGTGTGTGTGTGTGTGTGTGTGTGTGTGTTTGAGGATGCTGGCTGGCTTGCAGCATTCCGCTGGGTCTGCCTCACAACCCGCTCAGCGGACTTCTAGAGAGCAGATGGTGACCCTGAGCAAGAGGAACAACAGCACTCCTCTCGAGGCCTTGGAGAGAATCCCAATCACCAGTTTATCAAAACAAATATGGTGTTGGCACAGGACTGGCTGCCCTGCTCCATACTGCACTCAGTGAGGAGGGGCTGAAGTCATGTGACCTTGGTTAAGCTAACATCCTGAAGGTGGCAACCGTGTGAATCTGCAGACAGGCATACTCCTTAGCACTTTTCTGGGACCCCTCCTCCTTGTTGTTTATTTCGTTTGCTATGAAGATCACCACTCTAGAAGGCAAAAGCTGTGTTTGGGGGCCTTTCTTGGTTGTAACGCTCCTTCTTTCCTCTCTCCAAAAACAGCAGCTCATGAGGGAGCGCCAACAGATGGCCAGCCGCCCGTTCTCCTCGGTGGACGTCGCGCTGGAGGTGGTGGGCCCACAGACAGAACTGCTAAATGCATCGGCTGAGGTGAGTGGACACACCCAAAGGTTGGTTGGGTGGGCTTACGGTGGTCAACAGATTGATGGCACTAACTGTAGCCAGGCTCATTGTTGTGAGCATGAACGGATATTAAAGTAATTTAAAAGTTATCTGCAGAACTCAATAGGCAACTGAGCTGAGTTGGGAAGAGTAACATTGGTCATCATGAATGAAGCAAAGACTGCTTGTCGATTTGGTTGCTGTAAGGGGAACACACAAGGCTATTCTGCAGATGAACGTGGAGTGACACTTGTAAAGAAGCACTTAAGGAGCCATTAGTGCAGGGTGAAGGGTTGTATGCGTGGAGCAGTGGGACGTCGAGGCGGTGTGGCGCCTCTGTGTGGAAAGCACTCTGCTGCTGCCCAGCTGCATCCTTTCATCAGTTGGCAGTTTGAGTAGAGGGAGCAAAGTATGACTCCTGTAGCCACCTCCCCGACTCTCTATACCCTTTCATCGTGCTGGACAAAAGGAGGATAAGCATTAGTGGTCCATTAGCAAGGGGTGTAAGATGAAAGACACCTTGAGCTCCCCAGCAGCACTTGAACAGGTTCCTGTTTGCCTGAACTGATCCACACTATGGTAGTAACATGGCTTACCTTGCTGACTGGATTGGGCTCTGCTGGAGTAAAGGTGTTGTGTATGCTAGTAGTTCCAACTCGCCTCCAAATGGTCCCACTAGGGAAGAGGTCCAGGGTAGCACTCTGGAACCCAATACGTAGAAATGAAGCTGAGCAAAATCTAGATACCTGCAACCTTCAATTTAAAAAGATAAACTTGGACATGTGACAGTGACTCTGATGCCTTCCCCCATCAAATGAATTGGTTGTGGCCCTCCTGCCCCAAGCAACCATACAAATGATAGAAAGCATGAAGATTTATTTTTTTCTCATTGGGTTAATTAAACAGCATCTGACTGTGTTGAGTGAGGTCAGTCTTGGATAGTAGGACTGTAAAGGGGCATTTAATTTAAACTAGCACTGTCACAGTGGGTGCAATCAGGATTGTAAGAAGTTGTTTAGGACTGTTGGTTTAATGTACATGTGTGGATGGTTACACTAATATCTGTGCCACAAGCTGTCCCATTAGACACCCTCATGTCACCAGCTGCTTCTCAAGAGGTCAATGCCATAACCAGGTCTCCATTTTGAAAATCATCATACTCAGGACTCCATCCTGGAGGTCATCGTCATACCCAAGGCTCTGTTACATAAATAAAACACTTTTCCATATTCCATCCTTCTCGACATTTCTGCAGCCAAATGAATGCTCAGTTTGCTGATGTTTTTGTGTCTCTTTCAAATGCCATATGAATTTTTCTGGGCATGTGTCACTCTGCAGTGCAGCTGTGTGAACTGACAAAGGTCACATTGTCCTTCTGCAGTTTAATTCCACACACCACCAGTGTTGGGTCTCTTTTAATGAGTGTATCCACTTCACCACTCAGTAATGACACTTGACCTTTTCTTTGGCCACATGAGATGCCAGTGTAGTGCCTTTGACCAGTGACTTCTCAGAGCAACAGCACAGGGTCTTTTCAAGTGGCTCTGGCAGGTATCATTCAACAGAAAGCCCTGTGTGGCCCTGGATGTTGCCCTGCCCACTCGTTAACACTGGTGCTTCCGTGAATCCCAGGAGTAGGTGGGGCAGTTTATAAAATAGGACATTCCTGAATGGAGTCACAGATATTAGTGCAACTACTGGAAACTGTGCAAAGCTGCTTGCTGAGGACCCTATGACTTAGGGTTCTCTGGAGAAAGACTCTGCAAGGAGCCGTCTTCTGGGATGATGGTCTCTTGGGGGAGCATGTTCTCAGGAAAGTATGGTACACATGCTGATGCTCAATGCAGGATGTAAACAGGTGGCGTTTCCTGCACTTTAACTGCATCAGATGTTTACTGGTGGATGTTGACCATTTGATCCCATCAGCACAGATCTTGGGCCCTTTCTCTCTTGTCTCAGGGTTACCATGCTCAGCCCTCATCACTGTACCCCTATTACATCCCCATTGTATAGTTAATATACTGCAGTTGTAGCCCCTTCCCTTGCTACATTTACCTGGGATTTAGAGTGCTGTGTTCAGGAAGGCATGGTCAGTGTCATATCTAATGCTTGCATTTACTTTATGTACATACACGATTTAATGCTCCAAGACAGATGAAGGGTTTCTTATTGACATGAAAGGGCAGAAAGACTCCCTGTGCATAACTGTCCTCACAAAACCAGATTAGTTTTATGGAATTACCCCATTAGCCAAATTCCTCTTGTTAAGTGGTTAAATTACCATTATTTTTTTCACAAAACAAACACATGGCTTCCAGATAAAAATAAAGTTAGCTTAAATTAATTGAATTACCAAAAAAGTAATTTTATATGACAAGAATGCCAGCATATTTGGTAATAGTTATACCCTGGTTAACATTCCTAATCCATTCCTAAAAACTGCACTTAAACCAGGAAAACATAAATAGAATGTCAATTTCCCATTACACTAAACAGGGGAGAAAAAAAATTATCAATTTGAGCCAATATCACTTATACATTGCAAAACACCTATATATAACTGAAAACCATCTCTCTCTCTCTCTCTCTCTCTCTCGCTCTCTCTCAGCAATTAACACTGTTAGCACGTGGACAGAGAGCAAATGTGCATTTGACTGGAGCCACATAAAGCCACAACACATCCCCCTCACTCACACTCAGCAGGCCAACATTTCTCCCCTTGCAGTTTGAACGTTATAATGGCTTTTGGAACGTACATAGTGTAATATACATTGCACGACATGAGCACAGGCATGCAAACCAAACCCAAAGGATACACAACAGGTACAGTACAAGAAAGACCCATATTCATATTCAGATGTTACTTCAAAATAATAGCACATTACAGATGGGGAGTTTTTAATAGCTGAAAAATCTCATGTGAACCATTCAGAAAGTAAATGGGAAATTAAAGAAATTAATCAGAAATTAAACTGAATATTTGGTATAAAAATACGAAGTGTCAAGAGGACATATATGGGAAGAATGTAAACCAGGATATAACTGTATTTATATGTATAAATAAAAACAATAGCAATAATTTCTACCTCTTCATTTAATGTTCTATTCATTATTATCAATAACCATTGTTTCAAGAAAGGGTAGTTGTGGTCAACCCGGGATGGACACATTTTGATAATTTGTATCATGGATTTTATGATATAAAGGAGTAAAGTTTGCAAGATCACTGTCCATATGAACTACAGACTGCAAAACACATGGGCACTATGGAGTTAGAAGTGCTGTCTACTGACAGAAGGTGGCATAGTGTTGAAACCGCTGCTTTGTACTTGAAGAACCCAGGTTTGCAACTCCCTCCTGCTGTAATGTTAGTGCAGGTATCTTAATGTAAGTAGTTTTAGAAAAAAATGTCAACTATATGTACTAATAATAATAATGTTGAATCTGCTGCTTCAGTTGTGATACTAGATTGAGAGTCGATGGCTGTGATTGGTTAAGACTTTCAATGTGATGGAGGAAGTAGTTGTTCTGTGTGGCTTTGAGCTCAATATACAGTTTTTTATGTAGTTAAATGAATTTATTGTGCTTAGGAATTTTCTTCAATAATTGTTTATTCTAAGATTTTTTTTTTTTTGTTTTGTTTTTTTTGGTGAATGATTTCTCTGAACTGATAACCAGGGACAGGAGTTATGAGCAGTCACAAATGCCTGTATAGTTGTACTGCCTGCCTTCTCTTTGCCAGCATTGCACACAGGATATATATGGAATTAATACAACTGTAACCGGTGAAAAGGTGATTATACAGACCTGTGGGTGAGAACTGGTGTGTACATTTTGAGAATCTGTTGAATCTTTTTTCCTTGTCCTGTTATATGAGGGCTGAGTGTACACACTGACTGTGCACATTTGGGTGCACAGTCAGTGTGTACACTCAGGATGCTGGGAAGGGTCATTCTCATGACCCTTCCCAGCATCCTGCTCACTTGCTTCTGCTGACACCTTCATGGCTTTCTACGTTTGCTGTACATTTGTAAAATTTCCTCCACAGACTCAGATTTCCACTTTACTTCCTGACCTCTGTGTGTGTGTGTGTGTGTGTGTGTGTGTGTGTGTGTGTGTGTGTGTGTGTGTGTGTGTGTGTGTGTGTGTTGTGATGTTTGCAAGGTAGTGCTGTGGTGTTAGCTTCACCATGGTGGCACTTTAGGTTTTTGGTTGTATGACCACATTCTATATTGATAGTCAATGCACTGCTAAATATGAAACGCTAAATGTTTTACATTTGTGGATGAGAAGTGTTTTTGTGTGTAGGTTTTTTTTTTTAAATGCCCTCCAGATCAACACAACAAGCTGATGTGCAACAAACAAACACCACAGCCCTGAGACTTGCTACTGCTCCAAGGCACCACAGTGCTCACAGTACAGAGGTCAAACATGCTGATATTGAACCCACTCCCAGACAACAGATCCCGAAAGGCTGCTCTAAACGAATGCAGATGTCACGGGCCCCAGCATATGGGCCTGACGGGCTCTGATTGTGTGATTGATGGCGATGGCATCTAAAGAATGACCCCTGAAGCCCACATCCATATATCCACATGCATACAGCAGCTTATCTTTCCTAAACCTCAGTTCCTAAAAAACAGACAAATTGAAACATCTCCACAGAGACACAAGAATAAAGGACTGTGGCACGGCAAAACGAATGTGAGGTTTATTTCCCCTCGTTTTTTGCGGGCTACAGTAATGTATTAGATTATATCCTGTTTAATCTGCTCCTAATGGCAGAGGGAAAGCAGCCGACACGGCCCATAAACCCACGTTCCATTGGCCCGCCGCTTTCCCACTGTCTAATTATAACTGCTACCAGATACACATTCCATTATTTTCATCAGTTTAATAAATGTATCAGGAGAAAATATATCTGCTTTCCATTTGCAGTAAATCTGTGCAATGCAGAGGAGTTTGTGGCCAGCGCCATTGCAGGGAATAGTGGCTGTGGGCTCTTTGCCTCGTTTTCCCTCCCTTCCCTCTGCTTTGAAACTATAAGGATGCGCTTTTCATTAGTACTCTGACTCAGATTGACACTGCAGTCCTCAAATTTGAATCCAAACCCTTCTGAAGGTGGTTACTGTAAATGGAGCTGGCCAACGAACTGGCTATACCACGCGATGATTGTTTTTACCAGAGTTCAACACGCTCAACTAAGGAAGCAATAGGATGCATGCATGACGTGTGGATAGCTATTTACATGTCTCTTTTTTTAAACAAATTTCTTCATTTTTTGTTCACTATCCCCACCAGCCACCACAACAGTCAGTGTTAATTTGCTTTCCTGTTTGAATGTTTCCTGAAAACGCTGGAATTAAATTAAGTTTAATCTCTCTGCAATTTCAGTGATGTAAATGAAAGGATGGCTACGACCTTTCCAATGACCTCATCAGAAAAAAGCCACGATGTTTTGCGATGGACTTTTTAACCGCAAATTATATGCGCTGGTGCAAAAATTAGATCCCTTTTTTCTGATTGAGCTATGTCGGTTTGATGTGGCTGCTGCTCTTGTAAGAGGATTTCTGCATGCAAACGCAGCTCTCGTCACCCTCCGGTCCAGCAATTAGCAGCACTTGGGCGTGAAACACGGCGTTTGCCTGTGGCAGGAGTTTGCTGCCCGTGGTATACTCTCCCCTCAGTCCACACGACAAAGGCCCTTTTATCAGCAGCCTTCTGATGAAATCGCCCTTCCAGAAGTTTCTGATAACGTATAATTGTGGCATTTAGCCTGTCGGCATATCAAAAAAATCTTTGTAAAAAAGAACTTAAACCGCAAACTTGCATTTTATTCCTCTAATCAAACCAGTTGAGTGTTGGGTGCAGCTGAAGTGAACCCAGGGCAGTTCTGCACTCTGTGTTTAATACTGTGAGACGTGAGGATGTCTAATTGCTCAGCATCCTCTCTTCTCTGTACAGTCTAACTTGGGGAGAGTTTACAGTTTGTCCTGAAAGCTTCCTTTTAATTCTGTACCATAAAACTACACTAGTGAACTCTCTCTCTCTCACTCTCTCTCACACACACACACACACACACACACACACACACACACACACACACACAAAAGGAGACACCCTTGTACTCCGTCAAGCCCCACCCAGTGAAAACGCTGCTGTGGGACCTGCTGACATAAATACTAACACACAACTTGAGACCATACTGTAGCAAACAGATCACCCACTCATCTGGCACACACCTCAAAGGAAAACGCAATAAAGGCTTTTTAAGTTCAGTAACTGCTGACCTCTGACATCGGAGTGTTGGACACTGTATATTATTTGAGGCATTACACTGTGCCAAGCAAAGCACAGCTGGCTAAAGAGACTGGTGTCAGTGTGTCACTTGCTAGAAATGGACCCAGTGCTCTTTGCTCAAAATCAGTGTTTTTTCTTTGGATGTCAGGAGACAGAAGTTGCTTTTTGTTGCGTTGTTGGTTTCACAAGTGTACACACTTAATGTAATTGAAGAGTGTGTTTTGCTTCCCTCGTTGTTGCGGTCCTTTGCTGTGATGTGTGCTTAGAGGGGTCAGATCCTGTTGGAGAGAGGTGGCTGTTTACTCTGTGTTGCTGTCAAAGACCTGCTTTCTCAGTGCAAAGCAATTGTAATGTACATGGGTGTTTTGTTATTAATGATGACTGTGTTGTGCATCACTTAAGAAGCAGCCATAAAACAGAGTAAATGCTACATGTCAGTCCCAGATCCCAAATAAAGGGACCAGAGGAGTCGTGAATCAGCAGATGCATTGCGGGTGGTTCACAGGGCACGTGTCGCTAGCCTTCGGCCCTGTGGCCCCATTCTTGTTCCCGCCTGCGGGTTGTGGGGAGGCGACAGGGACAGGCTGACCGTATGCCTGTCTTTCATCCTGTTCCCATCCCTCCTGGTAACGACAACAGGGAACACCAAATGACATGTACTTCTCTTAATTTATGTGTCTTTCCCAAAAAAGGAGGGGAATAATGGGGCTGGAGAAGCGGGGGCTTTAATGACGGTGATTACAGGCGCAGAGAGGGACAATAAACTACGCATGCCAAGGAGAAGCCATGTTCCCTCTTTGGTCACAAATCATTAGTTACAGCTCCTGTTTACGAGTACTGCTCCTCGTTATTTATTTATTATTTGTTCATCTTCCTTTGAAGTGTACTGCAGTGCCCCCCACCTCACTTCACTCCGTTTTTTTGGAAGGAGATTGATTCGTCAGAAATCTGGTCCTCGTACTCCCTTATCAGCTTCCGGCCGCAGAGGGTTTTTTCAGTTCGATTTGTCACAGGCGAACAGTGAGACAAATGCACAGCTCCTCCTCCCAGTGTCTTTGAGATGGGGATCCTGTGAGGACAGCACTCTTCATCACCACTTGCCTTCAGAACGTGTGCATGAAGAACGGGGTGTGGACTCACCATCTTCTCAATTGCAGTGTTTGAGTTGTCATTTTTGAAACTGAGTGCAGAGCTGTTGGATCTTTTGCCTGTTGGTAACAAGATGTCCTTCTGTATACAAACAAGGTAATGGGATAGGAGGGCTCCCCCTTCCTGCAAGCTCTTGTTGTGATGGAACAGAACGGCACTGCCTCTTTCTGACTGCATAGGAGAGCTCTGTCATTTGGTAAACTCAATGTTTGATTGGACAGGAGAAGTCCATGGTCCCCAGACACCTGTGCAGGACACTGGACAGAGACAAGAGCTCAGTGCTCTTTTGCCTGCACCCTCTCACCTCACTGTTTCTTCCTGGTGCCCCAGAGGTGGGGTAGAACCAGGCTGCCAGGGAAAGAGCTGAATTAATTTCTGCATGCTGACCTGTTTCTTAGATGGTAGTCTTTCCGATGAACTGGTCACAGTTCATCTGGGCATGCAGTACTGGAAAGGAAGCCCCTGAGGAAGCAGGTGACCAGCCCCCTCTCTGCCTAGCTGGCCTGCAAATAATTGGGTGGCCGTAACAGCCTCCTGAAAAGACCAACTAAAAGCAAAGCTGAGAGTAAAAGGTCATGTTTGCACAGTAATATTCCATCGAGCTGTCTCTTAATATGTAAATAAGTGTGAACCTTTTTTTCCCCCAAATCAGTAACTCGGTTCACTTTGCGTTTTGCTCTGGACCAATAAAAGAATCTTCCCCCCTTCTGATCACTTATGCTAGACTTTGCTGCCACCTCACATGTTTTACAGCTGCATTGCTGCCCATTGCCTCTTAGCTCAAGAGTGATTTCAAGCTGAATGCAAAAACCCACAGTCTCCAATCCCCACTGCTAATGGCCATACACTTTGCACTAATCTGCCTAAAAAATAAATTGTGCAGGAAGAGGAGGTCTGGGACGCTTTGGGCTTAATTGAAAGGGGATGTGTTGTAGCACCTTGTTAATTGGCATGTTTATTAGCCTGGTTATCCCAGATTGATGCACCCATCAGAGGCTTAAAGGCAGATCTCCTGGGATTGAGCTATCACAGACTTTGGACCAGCATGCAGATTCAAGGCGACAAAGAGAAAATGTAGCAGAAATGGCATGATGGTTGTGCTTCATCCTTGGGTGGAGTTGTTTGGCTCTTATACACAGTGAACTCTGGTTTTTCAGTATGAGATGGGATTGGTTTTAATTGGTTGGGTGAGGTGTTGCACTGACACATTAGTTATTCCTTGATTTTTACACATTGCCGTTAGAAGTGTCTGTGCTCTTACACATTATTGTTGCACTGTAGTGCATTTATCAGAGTGACACACTTTGCTGTGTTTCTGAGAAATGACAGAATGAGTGAGTAAGTGAAGGTCACTGACAACGCTCTGGCTGGATGACTACCTCAGACAGGGCTTTTTTAATTTCCGTTTTGTTATGCAACTCATACATTAATTTAACATTTAAGAACTTAACATAAATATTCCAAATTGTGTATCTCAGTTCCTGCTGACAGATGTTCAGTGTAAGCTGGCACTCAGATTCTGCAGTTCCTGATGTCACAGTAAAATGATGACTGAGTTGTCCAGCAGCCACTGAGAGAACCAAAGACCGCCAGATGCTGCTCTTGGCACTGCGGGGGAGTTGTTCTCCATCAGAGCTTCTCTGAGTTTTGTACCTTTGAGATGCAAGCAAACTCATACAGCTAATTGGGGAAACGGCAGTGTGGAGTGGCGGTGGGAGCCCACCCACCATCAAGCTGCTCGAATGGAGTTGAAGAACGCCAACACCCCCTCATAGCTTGAAGGAGATTGGGGGTGTGTGTGTGTGTGTGCGTGCGCGCACGCACGCCTCTTAGTACAGCTGAGCGACTTGGCTGTCATGCTCTTTGAGTCTCTGTGCACTGTGGTTTCTTTCAAGGAGATACGAAGTGGAGCAGCAGGTGGCGTAGTACTTAGGGATGCTTCCCTGCACTCATAAGATGCAGCTTTGAGTCCTTGTCTTGCTATAGTACCCTTGATTAAGATACTTGCCCTGAAGTGATGCTGTGAAAATGACTCTACTGTATAAATGGGTAAATCACTGTAAGTTCCTGATCACTTTGGAGAAGAATGTCAAGTAAATGTAAATCTGAAGAGCCCAGTTTGTGTGTTAAAAAGCAGGGCTGATTGATGGCTGTCAGACAGGCCTCGGACAGGCCTCTCTGAGATGCGTGAAGATCAAGTCTCTAGAGAGAGTAATTAATATGAGGCTACGGTTTATCGTTTGTGTAATTGCTTAATGGTCGAGGAGCAAGGCGAACACCAGAATGAAATTGATCGCGTATGTTGTCCTGCAGTGGGGGCAGATTTACTGGAGTAGCATGGGGGTTTATTACTGGCAGCCCAGAGCCTCCACTGCTGACCTGTCACTGCTTTTCCGGAGTTTTCTTCGTGGCTGTTTGTGGTAAATTCTCTTCTTAGAGCAGGACAGCAGTGTGTTTAATGGCACTGGTTGTCTGAATGCACACTTTAACCATATTCAGGGGCTCCCAGGTGGGGCTGCTTATGGCAACAGAGACACTGTACACAAGAGCGCCTGTCTGTACTTGTCAGCCTGCCTTCTGGGGGTGGCAAAGGAGATGGTCGCATATTGACCCAGGGGTGTGTCTCATTTCCTCCCTAGCACTTGGCCTATCAAAAGCATCGATCCTTCTCACTGATCAATCACTGCTGTCCGCTACTTCATCAGGCTTTCTCATTAGGGAAAGGAAGGCTCTCACTAAAATGTCGATAATTTGGAGGATTTATCTCTGAAATATTACTGCCTTGCTTGTGTTTTTTTTATCCTCTGGGCTTTTGTTTTAGCATTGTTTGGCTGACAGGAGATGTTCCTACAAAGTGGCTGTGAACAGTGTTTGATATTTTTGAGATTATCAGGAATTAGCTGTGCGTCTTTGGCATCAAGGTGTAGGCCCCACTCACCCACCAAGGTTGTGTGTGTGTGTGTGTGTGTGTGTGTGTGTGTGTGTGTGTGTGTGTGTGTGTGGACAAAACAAATTTGGTGTTTGGTGCATACTGAGCCCCCTGCCCCCAGTCGTTCACCATTTCACAGTGACTCGGATTATAGTTTACATTGAAGTGGCTGCTTCCAGGACATTACCTACCGTTTTCCTTGGGTTCCTCCTTTGTATGTTGAAGGTTGCGTGGAGATTGGATGAGAGGGGCCTGAGCCATTATAGACATAGTGGATAGGTAGTTGAGGAGGTTCTGTGTGCCCTGTGTGAGTTGCGTTTAGTCCCAGGAGGACACAGTGCTTCCCCCATCTCTGTGGGTGCCTGCTGGAGTTCTTACTTTAGAACATCCAGTGAAAGTGTGGCTCTGCAAATCTACAGAAACAAAATGGTACGGAGGTAACCCAGCCCACAGGTGGCATCATCCTGTCAATCAGGTGCTCAGTGAAAGTTTTCATAGTGATGATGTCATGACCACTTTCCTTCAGGTGTCTCCCTGTTGTCAAGTTCAGACTATGGGGCGGAGGGGGGGCATCTGTTAGGAGTCCAGACCTGTCAGTGACCTCCCTGTCTCTCCCGTACACTCAGAACCCTTCGTGATGAGGGACATTTTAATAGAATCGGATGTCAGATTTCCTGCAGCTCCATGGGAAAGTAATGAGTGTGTGATTAGGAGGTGATGTCTGTGCGCTGAGTAAAGGTGCTTTCGACAGGTAGGCAAAGTGCTGCTGGTGATTGGCGCTGGGCTTCGATTGTTTTTGCAGTGCTGACACAGGCTGATTATGTTGCCCGAATATGAAGGAAGGCTGTAATTTCTAATCCATTTGTACAGGACCCGTCATGTCAGGCTGCCCTCTGATTCTCAGACTGTTGTCGAAAACCTTTTAAGAGGCAATTTATAAACAGTGGACAAGTGATTGTGGCCCTTGGGCTGATTGTGTGGCATGTCAGAAACAAATGGCTTAATAAGCGGAGAGAAACTTCAGGTGCAACATGCTTGCACCACTCCATACAAAACTTCAGGTGATGTGCAGGCTGTGATCTTCAACACTTCACCTGAGGAAATACAGCTACCTGAGTCTCGCATTCCAAACATGTTAGTCCTACATGGATTGTTTTTATTTTTACATTTATTTTTTCCTCTCAAAGTGGGGGGAGGGGTCGCTGTGGGGAGAACCTGATGGAAACTATTGTCCACTGTGGAACTCGTAACTCTTGACAGACATGACAGACTCTATGATGCTCCAGCTCTACCTTCTCACTTTATACCCACAGTGTCTCTGCAGAGTTTGTCACCTAATGAGATGAAGCTGTCCTCCTGGGTGACTCTGTGTGCTCCTTGTGTGTCCAAGTCTAATGTATGTCCTCTGTGACTTGCAGGGTATCCCCAAACCCATCGCCATGGAGCCCTGTTCTGGTGGGAAAGCTGCTGTGCTCACAGTCTTCATGTGTCTCCCCAGAGGGCCCTCTGGCATCCCACCCCCTGGTCAGTCAGGTATGAATGCATTTTCAACCTTGCTTGTACATTTGTACACCTGCAAACATCTTCAAGACATGCATGGTTCTGTCTGAGAGTCCGTTTGTGTCTTATGGGAGTGATACTGTGGATGTGTTTGTGTAACACCATACTTTGGTTACTGCAGCTCTGTAGCCTGCCTGCAGGAAGAGCTATTTCAGCCACCTGGTGCTCAGATCCAAATTGAACCATAGGATGCTTCACTGTATTTCAGCATAATTTCAAAAAGCAATGTCCAAAAAAATCACATGTGAGGAGCAAGTAGTGAAATGGTGAAGAGAAATGCTTGTTGGGTACCAGGTTTATACAGCCCTGTAGTACAACCATAGTAGAGTGCAGTTGGAGAAGTAGATGACAATGCTCCTGTTGTCCTGGGTTCAGAGCTGAAAACTGAGTGAACTGTGCAGCTGGCTGCTCTCATCCAGCAAGACGTTTGTCTGCCTGCTGCCACAGTGGAGCTGCTGTTCCCCTGAACCACTGGCTCTCTTCTCTGCTTTTATGAATTAATAATGCTGACAGAGGAAAACCAGATTTGCTGTTCCAAGCGCAAATTCCATTATCGCTGACTACTCTCTGGAAGAATGACACCAGTCTGCAGTTTCTGAAGCCCACCAGCTCTGTGTCACTTGGGAGAAGGAGCTACTGAAGGGCCCAAAGGGCTGTTTGGGCTGCCCTTCCGTGCCCCTTATCCTGTTCTTGTACTGCTACCCATTTCCTGTGTTAAAAAAAAGGCAGGGGGTGAGAGAGTGGAGCAGAGCAGCAGCAAGGGCCACTTTTGTGGTGCTGGGTCATCTCTCAAAAGCACTCAATCACTTCATTCTGAACAGTGTAAACTAGAAGTGAGGCTGCCAGCCTTAGTTCCCCAGCAAGGTGGGGAAATGTAAGCTTGGGCACAGATCTCATCTAAATTGTGAAACAGTAATAATGGTACAGAAAAACTCCACAGTAATAGGCTACTCTAAAATGAATTCAGATATAATATGATTTGTGATAGGCTTCTATTCCCCTGCTCCCTTTCCAGTGACTAACATCATCTACTGACCATAACAAATGTACAGGATTTACTAAAGACAGCGTACATTTGGGTAAAGGTTTATGTTAGTATTATTATTATTGTAACAGTGGCATGGGGAGTAGTGGCTCTCCCATAATGCACTACATAATACACTTGCTGCATGTAAATAGTTGTGTCTAAAGGTTGTGTGGAGTTACAGGACAATTGTTGAGCCTCTCTGTTTATGGTGTTTGAGAGTTTTAAGGTCAGTTTGTTGTCTGTGAGTGCTACTGTTTAAACATGGTGTTCGAACAGTCTAGTTTTCTGAGCTCTCTTTTTGAAACTCCTCTGACAGCATGGTCAAATGAGTCATTACAATATTATTCTATTAGCATATATAATATTTGTCACGTCACATTTTTTTTGTAATAATCAGTCTCTTTCTTTGTCAGTCTCTGTAGTAGTAAATGGGCAGCAGGTGGTATTACGGTCCGAACTGCTCCCATTCACCTTAAGGACCCAGATTTGAACCCAGTTTCTTGCTGTAGCACCATTGGTCAAGGCAACTTGGCTTAAATTGTACAATAATTTAGCACTGGTCTAGCAGTAAATAAATAGATAATGACTGTAAATATTAAATGTTCACCAGTAAAAGATTTGTTTTTGTGCAGCAGCCTGTGGTCTTGGAGAACATTACCTCTTCAACCCTTCCCAGACTGGCCCCTCCCACTCCATAGAAGCGATACACCACCCACCTCACCATGTCCTACAGTCACGCAGCACTGCTCAAACGAGTTCAGTGTAAGCTTGTGGCACCCCTGTCTTCATGAATTCATGGTGCTGTCCCAGGACTATTGGCCCTGAAGGGAATCTGTCTCCAGACTCAATTGGCACCTGTATATCTGCCCTTTCTGTGTTTGTCCACAGAAACATTCTTAACGTTCTCCCCCATGTCCAGAAGCAATGATCACAAGCGTATGTATTGGGATGCAGATAAGAGTTACCAAAACACACAGTACTTACACAGGCTGCCGTCTTCCTGCTCTTCTTGGAGTACATCAACAATTAAATCAGCAGTTTGTCTAACTCAAGGTCAGTCGTGTGGTTTCTCCTGCTTGTCTGCGGTGGCTGAACTCCCTTGGCGTGCCGACTGTGGATGTTCTTCGGATCAAACTCATGTGCTCCCCCAGCTCTCTGGCTCCTGGATACTCATTAGTGCTGTTTGGGAAACACAGGGCAGCCTGTCAGAGTCACGTGGTGTTGTATGTCCTTGGGGCTGTCTAGGGGTCTCCTGTCTCACTGGGCATGGAGACCTGCCCCTTTATGCACCAGAGTCACACTGTCTGCACACTTGACTGCAAGCACAGAGGAGTATCCTAATTCCTTTGTCCATATCAACAGACCTTTCCTGACTGTGTGCTCAAATCGAGTTTTAGTTTACACCTTGTGTTGCCAAGAATGTCTCTCTGCCATTAAGGTTTTAATAGAATGTAAAAATTGTCCTCTGATTGAATTGAAGATGTTCTCGTACTTTGTTTTACTATTCAGCTTTATGTGTCACTTGGGTTCTTAATTTGAGCTGGTTGAATATGCAGAGGTGACTGTAGACTGTAAACAGCTTCCCTACTTAAGTTTTTAATGTACACTAAATAAACACACACCGTTAACCTCCAAGTATTGCAGGTTAACGCGACTGGGCTTTGGTGTGTGTGTGCTGGTGTGTGTACGCATGCGTGTTGGGGTGTGTTGGTGAGCTCCAGGGGGTTGATTAGTTTATCTCTTGTTGTTAAGGGTGGAGTCAGGGGTTTGTAGGCACACCCCTAGGGCCACTCTGCTTTACATTTGTGTTGTGCTGCAGATTGGGTTAATACTTCTAACCCAGTGATTAATTATGGTAATTATTTTCCAAGCTTGTCTGACTAGTTCATCTAGCACTAATGAGTTCCATACATGCTTCATTCAGGCAGTGAAACATGCTTCGCTATATGCACACGCACATGTCCACACAAGCTGCCCTGTCTAATAGGTAATATTTCCCAAAGAGGCACAACTGCGGCGCACATTTCTGAGGTATGTGTATCATGTTGACGTATGAGATTGGATCCGTGCTGCCAGTCTCTGTAATGAATGTCTGCCCCGGCTAATTGTATTGGTGTGGTAATGAGCCAAGCTCACAGGTTGGGCTGCCCGATCCGCTGCCGCTTCCCGCACCCTGATTTGTGTGCCTCTTTGTGAGGGATGGTCCCTGGGCTTGACAGGGAGGTGGACACCTTGCAGCTGTCATCATGTTCGCCATTGAGGGCACTATTGACGGTCTTGCTTGCTCCTCTTGGGGCTGTCTAATGAGCTACCTTACTACATTCAAAAAGCAGAAAACCAAGATATTGCTCTCTTTTTCTATTTTGTGATGTAGGATGTTGGTGTCCTGCTGTGTGACAGCTGGTTGCTTGTCCTCCACTAGGTGATGCCACCATTATTTATTTCATCATCATGAGTCTTAAACCGTTCAAAAACCACATCCAGTCGTTGTCCTTGTACCTGCGGAGGATCAAAGGCATTTAGTGTAGTGCCCATCTCCTCACACTTTCTCGTTCACACAAACGTGCACAGAAAAGTACACAACACTTCACTGTGCTCTCCTTTCCCCCAGGTATTGCCATTGCCAGTGCCCTTGTGGACATCTCGCAGCAGAAGCCTACTGACTTCAGGGAGAAGAGCCTCGGTCTGAAGAGCCGCAAGTCACACCCTCCTGTGCACCAGGGGACCTGCGTGTGAGTCGGCCCACTAAGGGGCCCCTGGGTCCCACCTACCCATCTGCCTGGAATTGCCATCTCCTTGTGTGGCCGGGTTTGCCACAGAGCCACTCTGTCACTATGGAGACCGAGGCACAGAACTCCACCAGGTGACTGGGCTACCTTCCACCTGCACACTTCACTTTCCGTAGCGTCACTTCCGCTTCCTTAGCCTGGATTCGAGCAGAAGGAGCACCTGCTTCTGAAAGGGGCTGCATCACTGCTCTTCCTGCTGGAGACTCTGGGTTTAAGAAAAAGAAAGAAATAGGAAGGAACAGTGTCTTTGGGTGCTGGACTGTGAATGGCTTAATGTGTTTATTGTGTAATACAAGGAAAAGCATGTTTTGTTTTTATGTAATTTTTTGTATGGCCCACTCTTGTTTCTATGTAGTTTTTCTACGGCCTCTCGTCATTAAAGTCCAGACACTTCTCAGGACTCGACCCTCCCCTCCGCGTCTCCCACGGACCTCTCGCCACGTTTGAGCAGAAGGCACCTTTTCAGGCTTTTTTGGCTCTGCCATTGTTCTGCCTGTGTTGAGGATCTCTTTCTCACGGGACCTGTACTTGTGGACTGTGTTAGTGCATTGTGCTGGACAGCCTATCATCAAAAACATCACAATCTGTGTCCTTTCCACTGCCGCAAAAAAATGGGGGGGGGGTGTTCATGTGTCGCTTTGGCAACACCATGCGTACGACACAGTAATGGAATGTGAAGGACTTCAAATGTTGCCTCTTTATGCTTCAACTTTGAGTTGTTTTTGTTGTGGGGATGTTTTCTGTTGTTTATTTGGCTTTGACAGTCTGATGCTACTGCATGCCAGTCTCCGCTTGTCTCATATCTACAGTGACCATGATGGTAGAGAAGATGATGATGGTGATCACAACAACATGTTGGTAGTTATTTTTTAATGAGTACATTACATATCCCTGGTAGTGCTGTGATCGATCTGCCTCTCCTTTAGAGGGCAGTATGGCCCCTCAGTCCTATTCTTTACCTTTGTCATATTATCTTTGCTGATACTTTAATATTGTGTACTTACACAGGTATTAGGGTTACCTGATATAAAGTGGCACCAGAATAGGACAATATCCCTGCCTCCATATCATGAATTGTGTATCGTAGCAGTGAAAGAACATGCAGGAAAATAAAGGGTAAAATTGTGATCTTTTCTGTTCATCTCCACAGATTACTCGTGTTCCTGTGTCTGTTGTAAGCATCATCTCCTATTTTCACACACCAGTGACTTTTCAAAGGTTTAGCAACACTACAGCATCACATCAAGTCCATTTTGTCTTTTTTGTGTGCATACCCACTCCTCATGCACTGTTTGGTTAATGTTAAAGTGTCAGGGTGCTGGTTTTGTCAGTGTCGTGGGGGTGTTGTGAGAGGCTTTGCTACTCACAGCTGTGTGTGGGACGGTCAAGAGACAGAGCTCAGCTAGGGTGCCAAGTACTCGGCTCTGACCGCAAACTCCACATCTCACCCAGTTTCCCATATCAGGGATTCAGTCCAAAGGGGCTGACTGGCTAACAGGGAAGCTAACTGGATAAATGCTAGCTGCTGTAGTTATTTCTGCAGTGAAGCCCACTATGCTGCTACTTCTGTGTTTCCTGCATCACCCTGTGCTCCCTGTAGAGATGAGCAGACCTGCATGTTCGTCACTTGGAACCTTTTCTCTGAGCTGAATACAGTTCTGCTTCTAGGGGACGTGTGTACTCCTGGAACCCAAAGCCCTATGACATCTGCTCAGTAGTTTCACATCACCAATAATTGTGTAAAAATGTTTCAATTTCTGTGGGTTTTTTTTTTTTTGGGCACCAACAGATTAACTTGCATTGTGGGTATTATACCTTGAGAAGGTGGAGAACGGTTTGGACTGAGCTGTGGGCAACTGCAGCGTTCTGTACTGACCTGCGTTTGTTTTGTATCTTGATCATAAGCCTGTATCAATGTTCTCTGTGTAATGAACACTATTATGATGTAAAATAAAATGTTGAAAAATGTTGATTACAAGGGAATGCGGTTACTGTAATTGCCATCTATATCTCCAGCATATGCTCACCTGCTCTCTTCTGAAGGCTTCACACGTAATGCACTGTGACAGTAAACCAGCTGTAAAGTCACCTGCTATGGTGTAGTGTACTTCTGTACATATGTCTTCCTCATGTTATTAACAACCTACATCCACCTGTGTGGAGCCTCACCTGGGATGATACACCTGAATTAGTGAACACCTGAGTTCATTTCTACTGGCCGTACACACTCACCTTAGAGGCCTGTGTAACTGAACACCTATACTACAAGGTCAAATGTATTTGGACACAACTACCGCACCTTGTTGAACATTTTATTTGAAAACCATGGGCATTAATATGGTTCCGTACTGGTGTTCAGCCGCCACTCTTCTGGAAAGGCTTTCCACTGGATTTTGGGACATGGCAGTGGGGATGTGCTCCCATTCAAATAAGAGCATCAGTGAGGTCAGATGCTATTGTTGAGCGATGGGGCCTGACTTGCAGTTGACATTCCAATTGATCCCAATGGTGTTTGATGGGGTTTAGGTCTGGGCCCAGTGGCAGACCAGTCAAGTTGTTCCATACCAAACTCAATGAAATATTTCTTTATGGACCTTGCTTTGTGCACACGGGCATTGTCAAGCTGAAACAGAAAAGGGCCCTCTGCAAATTATTCCCACAAAATTTGAACAATACAATGACGTTCTCTACAATGTCATTGTATACTGTAGCATTAATATTACCTTTCACTGGAATTAAGGGGCCAAGCCCACATAAAAAACAGCCCCAGACCATTATTCCTCCACTGTCAAGCTTTACAGTTGACACTATGCACGCAGACAGGTTGTGTCTCCTGGCATCTGCCAAACCCAAATTTGTCTCTCAGACTGCCAGATGGTGAAGCGTGATTCATCACTCTAGAGAATGTGTTTCCGCTGCTCTACAGTCCAATGGTGATGTGCTTTACGCCTCTTCAGCCGATGCTTAGCATTGTGAATGGAGATCTTGGGCTTGTGTAGCTGCTCGACCGTAGAAACCCAGTTCCTGAAGCTGTCGTTGCCTCCAGAGGCTGTTTGGAACTCGGTAGTTAGTGTTGCAATCGAGGAAAGATGATTTTTATGAGCAGCATGCTTCAGCACTTGGCAGTACTGTATTGTGTGCTTGTGTAGCCTACTGCTTCATGGTTGAGCTTTTGTTGTTGCTCCTTGACATTTCCACTTCACAGTAATAGAATTAACAGGTGACCAGGGGCAGGCCAGAAATCTGAGACTTGATTTGTTGGAAAGGTGGCATCCTATCACAGTGCAACTTTGAAAGTCACTGAGATCTTTACTACAACCCATTCTACTGCAAATGTCTAAGGAGGTTGCATGACTGTATGCTTGATTTTATGCACCTGTTAGTAATGGGTACCAAACATCCACCCAAGATCCAAGGCCATTAATTTGAAGGTATCCACATACTTTTGGCCATAAAGCATATGTTAGTCAATCTTGGCTTCATGCATTCTGTCTTACATATGGTGCAATCAATAAGTTCTAAGACTGGCTGCCCTGTGGTACTGCTGTGTTGCATACCTTGTAACAGAATAACAGCTCTCTTGTTACCACAGCAGCAAGTCTTAGAGCTTAGATTATGTATCCTGTATTTTTTTCTGCCCATGATTTAGTTTCAGAGAAGAGCAGGTGGTTTATCCAATACCGTGTCTCTTCTGCCTGACATAGAGGAAGGAGTTTTCACTTTTACAAGGCCATAACAGGCATTTCCTCTATGTTCCCATAACAGGTGTTTGTTTCCTCTTGTCACCTGGCAATAACAGGTGTTATCTACGCAAAGGGACGCATCCTGCAGAGTGCAAATAAGTTGAAATGCAAGGCTTCTGTGATTCTTCACACGCAGTGAGGAAGTATGTCTGCAAGAGTCCACCAGCAGTATCACGAGACATGACCTACCAAGTGTGTTACGTGGTACTGCAGCTCAGTCCCATTGAAATTCTGCAGAGTTCACACATTCTTACCATAATTGCTGTCTTCCTTCAGAGTAACAGGATGTTGTGCTGTTCTACTGCTGCTAAAAAGTGGTGCCATCATGTTTGTGTCCCACTGAAGTGGGAAAATGAGTGGCTTTCACAGTTCAGAGTTTCTTCCTGTCTGGGAGGTGATGAAACTGTGACACTAGTGTTGATGAAAACATCATGTGCTCCATTAGCTGTAGTCCTGTCATCTGATACCCATGACTTGGGAAGTGACTCTCACAATGAAGATGGAAACACAAGGGAGGCATTTGACCTCAGATATGACACAGTTTTGACCTACCTGACTGTGGAGCTATTTTTTGTGTACTGTGAAACAAGGAAGCTGACTTATTAGCCTCAGTGCTACATGAAGGTCAAATAAGTGAGGTAATTATTAGATGCAATGTTCAATGGAGGAAGAGCCTGGGACTTCCATTTTATGTGTGTTAACTGAAAGGGCTTTAGAGTTGATTCCCCCTTCTACCATCTGGAAACCAAACCTTCTGTCAAAACACTTGTTCTGTCCACAGATTTTCGAAAATCTGGGCAGGGAGGCATCTTCTGACCAACAGAACCCGCAACTGGCCCCTTCATTGTGCCGTACTATCCTGGCCGTCCTGGGTATTTGGATCCATCATGCAGCATGGTGGAACCCAGAGGGACGTGTCAGTAAGAACTAAGTGAGGGATGGTTTCATGTCTCTAGGGGCTTCCTTGCTGGAACAGCCCCCAGTAAATCAGACTGTCTGGGGCCAACATTAGGCTGTATTAATGGTGCTCTGATTTACTGGTAAAAGAGGGTGGCTGGGAGCAGCAAATTGATGACTCTGCACATTGGCTTTGTTGTTTTGCACTTGTGCAGCAGAGATGAGTGCAGCAGGGGGGTGGGCCCCTGCTCCCCAGGTAGGTGCTTGATGAGTTCGGCCTGATTATGTCCTGCCGAGAACCGTCGTTCTGCGCTCTGGTTGGCGTGTACACTGTGTACCACCTGGAATTTCCCATGTCATATCCACGTTTTTGGTGCACCATGAGTTGAAGCTGGCTGCTAGCTTGATGTGAGGTATTTGCTGACCCCAATCAGATGATTAACGCAGTGACTTCTTTGTCTCACTCTTGCGGATGATGAATAAGCTGCTCATATCAGTGTGATCTCATGGTACCAGTGGAAATTTGTCCAACATGCTGTCCTAAGGATCCTTTTTTCTGTAACAATCAGGTCTTTCCTCCGTCACCCTTGTAGAGTCAGTCACGGGTGTCACATGAGAATAACGAACAAGAGAACAGCTGATGCACGTTCAGATTGAGTCACCACAGGAAGCAAGCTGTGTGCAGGACAACAGCCAATCTAGGATGTGTAGGCAGGAATGTGGACAAAGGGCTGGGTTTTCCCTGGAGGATCATCATATGGTCAGTCATCATAGATGCCTTAGTCTTTTGAAGGAGACAATGGGAGCTCCTCAGCCATGCCACTGACTCCTGTGTGGGATTGTGTGCAACCAAAGACCTTATGGAGGAGATGATAATAGAGCTAACTGTTAAACTGAAGAAAGAGTTGCTATACTGGTGTGTAGCCCTTCATCAGTCTTCTCTATCCCTGAGTTCTTCCCATTACTGTTTGTAGCTGTAGTGTTTGGTATTATGACCCCCCCCCCCCCGTTTCAGTCCAGGAGAGACGGTAAATGTGGATCACCAGGATCTGCACCCAAGAACTTCAGACAAGGACTATAGAGTGAAATATGTACTGAAAATGTAACAGAGGAAGCAGGATCCAACAGTTCTGAAAAATTGTCATAAGTTTCTGGGAGGTAGTGCTGCTGGTGATCTTTGTGCTTTGTGTAGGAAAGAGGCCCCCTCCTAAACTGTCTGTCACCTCTAATCCATCACAGGCAAAGGCTCTGGCAACATCCCCCAGTACCTCCCTGGCCTACTTGGATAGCAAACAGAAACCTTGCTTTTGGAGCTGAACCTGCTTGATGGTAGCTTGAGAATGCTCCTGGCAAAGGGCTGCACGCCCCCTGCTCCAGTCCTGTGGGGTCATTTACATTTCATTACTTTTACAGTTTCTTACAGATTATGTTGTCAGTGTACACTCCAATAGGTACAGTAGATCATTGATAATTCATTGTGTGAATATTTGGAATCCAACAGCTTTTGCTGATCTAATCCAGTGTGTACTTTTGATTAAAATTTTAAGTGTGCCAAATGGCCACTCTACTGCCTGCTTCACCGGAGGAGACACGTGTGTTTCGCAGCAAATTCTTGCTGAGTCCGGTGTCCTGTGCCTCAGCTCTACTCCCAAACAGTGTTTCCATCACGCTGTTTTTTTTTTCTACAAAAAGGCAAAAGGCAACCCCACATTTCATTCCAGTTTTGCAAAATGTTACCTTATTTTAGTTGTAATTTGTGTTTTACACGTAGCATATGACATTCATAAATAGGTATACATATTTATTGAGAAATAAAGAGTTTCTACAGACATGAACTTCCTGCAGCCTTCCTGGTCTGGCACTCCCGATCTTACTTTATTCCATATGTGTGGCAGATTGTGTGAGAGCTTCTCAAGATATAGATGAATATGTGTGAAATCTCTTACATTCACCCCTTGGCATTTCTTCCTCTGTGTCAAATACTGGATGAAATGATATAATGATCTCCAGACACAGGCTATAATCCTCCATGCGCCAAAGGCTAGTTTGACGCCATCTGGTCAGCAATCACCTTTCAGGTCAGCCATCAGTGATGAGGTGTGTTTTTGTGCCTTTCCACAAAGTGCCCTTGAGATGTTTGCCCTTATCTCACACCTGCAGGCTTCCCCACTTCTACACTTCAAAAATGTCATTGCTGAAGTCTTTCCTTTGCTGCTGCCATGATTCAAGAAATAGGGTGGCACTACAGCACGGTCAGGGTTGCTCATGATGGGCTCTGCAGTGGAGTTGTAGTTGATGATCTGGATTCTTCCATAGGATGGGAACAGTCACAGCAAAGTCACAATGACTGTTGCTGCCAGTCAACAATAACTGCCTTGAAAGCTCAGTATGCCTGGAGTTGCCCAGGTCTTCATCACAGTCTTACTTTGTCATGTGTGAAACTGACTGACAAAACAGGTCATGGTGTCAGCAGCTTAGCAATGAAATGATCGGGCCATTCATTTTCTGGAAGCCCTCCAGCTCTGTGCGGTACTGCTTTGCGTCGGGAGTGTCACACTTGGTAAATGTGGTTGTGGATCTGCCCATCTACTCACAGTGCAGGGATGACTGTAAAAATGTAAAAACTTTACAATTCTTTCTGTTGATTGAAATCACAAGTGAGAGACATAGACCAGAACCTCATGCTCTGACATTACCCCAACTTAAGCAGTTCTTCTTTGCAGCAAATTTGACATGAATCCCAGAAACGGATGTCAGAGTTCCCTGTCTGATTGAATTTTCAGACATGAATTCATTAATAGTTCACAACAATAAAGAGAAATACAAGTTTCTGTGTGTTGAGCGTTTCACCAGCTGGAAGCAGAAGGGCAGCCGTGCTAGGAGGACCACCCTGTCAGCAGGTCACTATGACATGAGTGTTTGAGTGTACTTGTCACTATCACGTCAATCAGTCCTCGCACCCTGCACGATCATGTCCTTAAGAGCACCCTGTTGTACATAGCTGACAGTGTTATACATTTGTACCTCATGTAATAAACATCCGAGTAACTAGAAAAATGCAAGGGCTTTGAGGTTATTTTTTTAATTGCATTTTCTTCACCATTCCATTTATTCACTGAAAAAATTTATTTGTTCCTGAGTGGAAATAACCTGCATTTCTACTTTCTGCCATTAGAAGCAGCAAAATGCACAGGAAAAATGCAGTTATTAGTTATTTATTTAACTTGCTGTCCTTTCTCTGTTCCACTATTTTATTCTCCTCTGGCACCTGAAGCACAGTAACACGTGACTGTCTCACATGTGTAAAGCACAAGGCAACAAATAGAAGGTTGCAGACATTATATCTGTTTTTATTTTCAAGCATTTTAAAGTAGACTTAACTTTGCTCATTTTCGTGTTAAAAAATTTGTCCAGTCCACAGTGCATACAGTCTCAAACTTGTCATTTCCTGTATAGACAAACACTGGAAAACCCTAAATTGCATGAACTGTTCATAAAAATAGAAGAAAAAAGTCCTGTTCTGCTGTTCTTAATGGAACCCAACCTGTGAATAAATTGAATAGCTGTATTGTTGAGCTTTTATTGACATAATGTAGTGGTTGGACTAAGGAATAATTCCGACTTAAATCCAGACTTCTTGACCTGGTTGTGTTCAGAAGTTGAGGTTCAGGTGTGTTCCTTTATGTGCTGAACACATGAAAAAAACACTGAGTTTACTGTGTGTGTTAATGTAAGCTGGGGTGATATGCACTGTGTTGTGCAAATATCAAATCCCCGGGTTATTCTTGAGGTAAGAAAACCTTTATTGGCAGAGCTGGGTCTAAGCTTTTCATGACCATGTTTTCCGTGGTCGTTGCGTAGTGTCTACCCTCTTCAAAGGATTAGAATAAACCCAGTGGTCAAATTTCAAGCTGGAAAAAAACCCACAAGAAAGCATGGAGATGATTTTCATCTCACTGTATGTAGGAACTAGCCAAACTGACCTTGTCTTTGTTGATGGAATGGAATGGGTGCCAGGGCCTTGTGGGTCACTGTTGGTCAATTCAGAGTAGAAAATAAGGACAGCTCCATTGCATTTCAACTGCATCTCAGCCTGACTTGGTGCACATATGATAATAAACTGGTTATAGTAATATGTTTATTTTATTATGTCTGGGCTCACACATTTTCCTCTATGCAAAATACCAGTGATGTAGTGTTTCTGTTAGAGGTCATATTTTGGATGAAATTTTAAAATATTGCTATCTTACCTTTCTGGGTATAATCCCAGCAGCACATTTCTGCTGGCTGATTGGTTGAGTCTTCATTTTCATGTCTTATTCCTCAGCCTCATTTTGGGGGTAAAAATTCCTCTTCATGTTTGCAGCATGAACCTGCTTCTTTGACCACAACCGCACTTTTTCTGCCTTTGGCTCTCTGTGTTTGCACGCATGTGTGGGTTTTCTCCACCACTTGAGAATGTGATGAGACTATTTATGATAGGCCCCTAAACTGGCCCTGTGGGACCCCATGTGAATACAGGAGCTGACTGGTGTGAACCCCTACTCATGTCAGTTTTGTGTAAAACATGGTAACTCCCTCATGAGGAACATTGAAAAGAGACACAAACTGTCACATCAGTCAACATTTTTACTTATTAGTTTTAAAGAATAGATTGTACATTTTCACAGGCTAAGGATTAAGGGATAATGAATGGACGGACATCTCATTAGTTTTATTCAAAAGGGGCGTCTGCATCCACCCCCACAGGAATGACAGCTTTGCCCAGGATGTGACCTGCAGCCCCCACAAGGATGCCTCGGCACCACAGTACTCCCTGCGGGCTGCGCATACTTAGCACCGTGGAAGGGGAACAGTCACAGTGGATTTACCATCAAACAACACCAACTGTGTGGATATGCAGCAAGTTACAAGATAAATTCAGTACTTTTCAGAAAGCCTTTTGATAGCTTACGGTTCAACTGACAGAACAAGAGGACTATATACATATCGTGTGTGTGTGTATATATATATATATATATATATATATATATAAACTTTACCTTTAATTGGGACAAGAGGGCAGTCAATTTCATCACAATAACATCAATTCCAAATGAGTTTTTTGCCCTCTACTCCACACTTTGTGTTAGTTTTTTGTTGAAAGAGATGGTGTGTTGCTGCCATGAAGAGTTGCTGAGGAACTGAGACGCTACATGACGGATGTGTGATCTTCAGGCACACATGCCACATGTGTGCTGTGTGAGAGAGGTGTGCGGCGAGGGCGTCAGCTTGTCTCCTGGAAGCTGATCGGTGTCATTGTCAAGATGTGTGGGTCCAACAGGAGCACACACCCAGGAGGTTTCCAATGAAGGAACAGTCGCTGGTTCTATCTCGAGATGGTCAGCGTTCATAATGTGGTTGGAACTCTCCAGGTCCTGTACTACAGGTCCACGTAGCTATGTCTGCTGGAGTCTTGAGGGACTTGGTGTCCAGGCTGACCGCACGCACACACTCACTCACACATATATGCATACTCATATCCCCAGAGCTGTATACTTTTGGAAAGAACACAGAAAAACAAATTTTTTCTCTTCCATTTTAGCCAACACAGTAATTACACACACAAGCACTTTGAAGACAAACCCCTTTCTACGCGAATAATTAAATGTAATTTCCCAAGTGAAAAAACATCCAAATGTAAAATGTTTCATCCATAACTTTTTGATGAGCTGTGTCCAGCTGTGAGGGGGGATGTGGTGCCATTCATGTCAGCAAGGCCTCTTCAGGGGGGTCTGGGGGGAGGCTTTAATATGGCCCAAGGTAGCAGGGTGTGAGACAAGGGTAACCTGGATATAGGAATTGGTGTTACCAGTAGGGGAGGAATATTAGGGGGATCGCCGTCACCTGTGACCTCAGTCCTCCTCACTTTTGTTCCTTGCCAAGAGGGGAAGGAGCCACGTGTTTACACATGCATGCCACAGCGAAAGTTAAAGTGTCCCCAGCTGATGATAAAGTTGTAACAGACCCTGCCATGCAGCCTGTTCTCCAGAAGGGTATGTTGTTGAGTGCTGCTGTGCGTTGAGGTACAATGCCCCCCCCCTCCCCACAGACCCCCTGGCACCCTCGGTGCCACCTCCTATGGGGAAAGCATGAGGATAGGGAGACAGATGGAGACAACGGGTATGAGCGCGCTCTGTACAGTCAGTCCAAGCCCTGGCAGCTAGCACCCGATACAACAGAGCACCACCACCAGGAACAGCAGCAGGACGTCAGAGCCAACATGAGCCAGGGGTGTGGCCCAGCTCCTCAACACGGCATTGGAGCTGCCAGGACCCAAGATGTCATCGTCCTGCAGAGAGGGAACTGAGTCAGGTAGTGGGCCGCACTGAATCCACAGGTGTGCAGAGATGCAGAATGACATGCAAAGTGCAGACCAACTCAACACACTGACTGCTGGGAACTTGCATGCATGCAGAGCTGCCATTTCACTGTTTCTCTCATGTGCTTTTGCTTTCATTATATGTGTCCAATGTAAAAAGGTGAAATTGGTTTTCTTTAAATGAGCTTCATGTGTGGGGATGTTGTACTTTGGAAATGGCTTTTAATATCGATGAGGGCGAATCTGCACGGTGGAGAACTGCGGACCGCCGCCACAAGGCCCTTGGGACGGACGTCTAAATGTCACGCCACAGACGGATGCTGATTTATCATGTACACTGACATTTAATGCACTTTAAATGGCAGCAGATAAGGTGGAAATCAAGTGCAGGCCGACAAACTGAGAGAAAGTGTCTAAAAAATGGCAAACGCCCTTTTGCAAACTGTTTGTGTGTCTGAGTGTGAGTATGTCTGTGTGTGTGTGTGTGTGTGTGTGTGTGTGTGTGTGTGTTTTATGATGCTCTGCAGGTCCAAAGCCTCATACAAAGAGTCAGCACTCCTCCCAGCACCACTGCCAATGACTGCACATGCTTTCACTGCACTCTGTTTCAGTGTCTGCCTGTACAGTAGCTCTGCAGGTGTTTCTCAGCCTTTTGGAGTTTCTAACAGTGCAGGAAACCTCTGTGGTACCACAAAACCTCAGAAACAGACCTGGATCACGTGAAAATTTCAAGCTGTGCAGTTCTGAAGGTAGAGATGCTACCACACACCAATCAAAATGCAGTTGGATGGATCAAGATGGGTATCTCCTGCACTCTAGTTCATTACAAATGAATATGGGCAGAAAGAGTGCCCCCGACATCAGTTTTCACCCATTTGGATGCTCACCATGCACAACACAGCATCAATGGTGCTGTTTGACCTCAGCTTCTGAGCCTGTGGAGAGAAGAGAGGAGGAGTTAACGGTGGGCACACAGAGGCGTGTGAGATGGAGGGGTATGTGCACATGGATGATTCAGAAACATCTCAGAGTCGACGCCCCACAGTGCAGACTAGCTGCAATAGCAACTGTGTTGCTTTCTGGTTTGACATCAAGCAGCAGGGAGAAACACAACTGTCATGTGGTCGAGGATCTGGGGATGAGTGACATCATGCACTGGAAACAAACAACTCCGCAGGGGGCGCCACACAGGGAGAAGACTCCCCAGCCAGCGAGGACCCTAAGATGTGTCCGACAGGTTGAGCGATGAGCTGAACCTCACCCTTTTAGACAGGCTTGTGATGAAGCGGTTCCACCTGTATGTTGCATTCAACCCGTTTCACGCAAACCGAGGGGAAATAGTAAGTACTTCTGTGAAATAAGACAGAAGTGTGTGATTAATCACTCGGCAGGAGGTCCTACCAGTACATAAAGGCAGTGTGCACATAAATCATATTAGCACTATTAAATACACTTGATGAATAGTCGCATTATAGCTATGGTTATGTGTTTGATACTGAGATGTTACAGAACAAAACATTTTCAGCGGTTTTAATAGTGAAATGGTTTCTGCAGATGAAAGTGACTCTGGAGTAGGAATGCCCCCCCCCCCCCGGGACATGTGTCTGATACTGGGACCCTGTTTGCATTTGGGACATGTAGAACTGATGCAGTATTCCATCTCTGAATGCTTATTTCTCTGTTTCTGTTTGTTACATCCAGAGTGTCTTTATCGGGTCGGATTTTCTGTCCCACTGTTGCTCCTGAGGGGGTTCTGCTGGATTGACGCCTCCCTCAGTGCCAGGCGAGCTTGGTTGAGAAGCCCCTTGGAGCCACCGCTCACGTGGCAAGCGGGAGCAGATGTGGGCTGACAGCTGTCGTCTGAATTGCCTGGCAGCTGTACGTCCTCCCTGGCGCCCCCCACTGACAGGTTCTGTCCAGAAAAGAGCAAAGACCCACAAGCTGCACCCGTCCATCCTGGCAGCAGCCCAGGACCAGTGAACCTAGTGGCTGCAGTGCTCACCTGCAGATTTCCGCAGATGGGGTAGACAGAGTTGTGGACCATGTCGGGCCGGTGGGTGAGTAAAGTCATGTCCAGGTCGTTCGGGGAGCGGTCCCTGGCTCGCTGCGGTGGCGAATTGGCGGTGGTGGAGGTCAGAACTGGGGGCACAGGTTGCCACACCCCAACATCTGTTCCATTACCGAAGGCCTGGATGGCACTCCCTGCAGGGCACATGGAGGAGGTCAGTGGATCTCAACAATGAACTGTAACAATTAATAAGCAATAGCAGTGTCAGAGACTCCCGGGTTTAGGATGCAGCCGAAGGATGAATGGATGTAGCGCAGGAGGACGGATGTGTTGTGAGCTGGCAGTAATGACCACACGTCTCGGCTGCGGCTGCTGTTGCTGTTTTTGTGGTTGAGGACTGCAAACATTTACAGAAGTGTTAATTATCTCTGGTGCGTCTGTTTAATTATGTGCACTGTTCCAGCAGACATCGTGGCACAGCTGTTCCTGGCAGCGCGATGGGGTAACAGAGTAAACAAGCAGTACGGTGTCCTCGCAGCAGTCTGGACACGGTGATAGACACATCTCCTGTCCAATCAGACTGTAGGAGAAACTCTGACATCATACCAGACAAGCCTTTCAGAGGAGAGTCTTGTGGGGCCAACAGGGGGAACCTCTATGTTCACTAATGAGTCATGTCCTCACTGTCCCCATTCTCGGCCCCTCACTATTACTGTCCTGATCTGAACTGTACCTGTGTGGCTCCTGACCCTTGAACCCAGCAATGTGGGATTTCACAGGGAGTCTGAAGACAGCCAAGCAAGAAGGCACTATACCTGCATCGTCCCTTGTCACTCCTACAGACGGACGTCCTGCATACATCCACTGTAACCACTTAAAGGATGCAAGTGCTTGATGGTGTCATTTCTGCCTGCATGTGACCAAGTTCAGTTTCCGTGGCAATGAGGGTTCTTCTGGGTCCAGTCTGCCTCTCTTCCCCCACCCCACCCTGGGGGGCTGCCATGAAAGTGATGCCTTCTCTGGGAGATGAATGTGCTTTTCCATCCTGCTGGTGCTCCTCAATTCGGAGGCAGCAGATGCAATCTGATTTTAAATAACTCACTGTCAAAACAATGCATGTTATTAATACCTGAGTGCTGTGGCCTCCAGAGAGTGCCGTCCCGCCTTATTGCTTTTTCCTCACAATGAATCCTCGATCTTAACGCTGTCCAGCCTTCAGAGAGCTGCGGCTCAGTCACAGCTAATCGTTCCCCATGCCTGTGGTCAGCATACGCGTGCGTGTGTGCGGGTGTGTGTGTTTGCTGAAATACTGTGGTCCCACATGGTCTAGGCAATCCAGTTCCTCCTGACATTTCTTACAAAGGCCCCTGTGACCTCTGTCCATGTCCACACACTCCATGTGGACCGGCAGATCAGTATAGTTCGCCTCATTAAACACTCACACTGCTCCGATTAGCACACGGCGCTCAAAAGGCCTGATAAGCTTCCACGATTCTCTGCTGAAAGGATCTGCTCTCCCGAGACGCATGGAGCCTCCTCAACATTTCAAACGTGCGTTAATTAAATAAACGCCATATGTGGAACGGAATCTCAACTTGAAAACATTATCGTTTCTCTTTTATTCATTAATCCTGTGTGCGGAGCGGATATTAAGCTTCAAAATTTAAGAAGCTTATCTCCCTTCTTCCTCTCGGGATGTCCTTTGTGTTCCACAGGCTTCATTTGGTGGTCGGGGGCTGAGGACACAGGTGGTTGCATTGGGGTGTGGGGCGGATGGAGATGGTTTGAGATGTGTGTGCGTGTGCTGCCCACTCACGCAAACAGAGGTTGTCGGTGAAGAACTGAAGGAACTTGTCACAGTCCTCTTTGCTATTCCCGCTGCTGCTACAGTCGCACCATGGAGACACACTGAGGTGGGACGACCGGAGGTAGTTTGGGGTCATCGCCGTACCTAGGGGACAGACACACACAAGTGCAAGACATACAGCTGTTATCACCAGCACATGGCTTGGTGCAGGGAGAAGGTATGAAGAACAGCACTGTGATAGCAGTATGAAACCTGTGGCTGACCAGAAGGGCGGCATGACATACCAATGAGGCCCGAGTAGGCGAGCAGACAGTCACCGTAGTTCTCTTTGAGGCAGCCGGACAGCGACCGTGGCTCTGCCTGGCAGTTGGAGAAGAAATCAGCAAGCCGAGACCTGCAGAACACCAAGCGGACACGGGCCTCCATCAGCGTCACTTCTGCAGGAACAACTGTGTGCCAAACTTTGCATCTGAAACACACCCTCTTCCCTCACGTTGAGCCTCTTAGCACCCTCACGAGAAGAATTGTGATAATGCTGAGTGTCTTACACCAGTGGTATGATTCATGTTTGCTCTACCATACATGAAGGCCTCTCTGTCCATATGAAACAACGCACTTTTTGTAAAACACACTTCTATACAGTCATTGTGCCATTTTTGGGCCATGTTCACTAATATTCTCTTCAGCAGCCACACTCTGTAATTCACATCTACCATTAAAACTGCATGTCTAACCAATAACATTGGCCTCTGCCCAGTTGGCCCAGCTTGCGTACATGCACTGCTTAGAGGCATACGATGACTGAGTATCAATATTCATTAGCAGTTTGCACGTAAAGACGTAAACCATACAGTATAATGTATACCCCAATTTAAATTATGAAGTCAAGGCTTTCTGCTTTTCCTGTGAGGGTGGTAAAAATTAAGCAGCATAATTGTAAAATAAATATATACAAATATATTTTGTATTATTTATATTTTATGGCAAAGTGTACTGTATCCATCTGACAACATATGACATCATGTAATTGTTATTTAAAAATACTTTAGGTTTTTTTTCCTCTTTTTGTAGTTCTGGTGCTTATCTTGAACGCGTACTTTGTTGCTTTGAAAAAGTATATTAATATAACAATATATAGTCACTTTCCAAGTTTTTGCCTAAAATGGTACCTGCCACAGGACCTCACAAGACAAAGGAAATCCTGATGTGCAGTTACCACTAGGAGTTTGGTTCCTAACCCTGACCAAGCAATGACTCTGTTTGCTCATCCTTATGCGTGGTGCTGTCTGGGACCAAGGCAGCAGTACACAGGTGGTATTGGTAATGAGATGCAATGTGGAGTCTTTGCAACAGCTGTATTATGAGTGGTTAGACCCCCTGCCTCTGGCTGCCTAATTACCATGAAGCCATGTGGAGTGAACCCTCAAGACATCAGCTCATTTAAATAACACTTCCCTTCAGAGCAAACCTTCCTCCTCAAAATGCTCCTCACCTGGTACCGGAGTCTTCACCAGTCAAGTCGCCTTTCCAGACACACCATTACAGTAATCATGTACTCACTGATGTCAAATAAACATCAATAGTGAGTGTGGTCAAAAGGTGCTTGAAATGGGGGAAGAAAGTACTGGTACCTTATTGGCATGTTGTTGTATGTATTGATCAGTATTGGAAAACTATGAAAAATTAAATTTAGAATTTCTGTAGGGAACAGGAGTTACTTGGAGATATTTCTGATGCTTGCAAAACAGCTATCTCTCAATATGTGAATCCAGTCTGTTCCTGAGAACTTGTCTGATAGCTAATTCTCAGATAGTGGTAGCATCTATTGTGTTATTTTCAATGGGAAAATAATAATGCCAGCCCATCCCAAGTCCCTCAACTAATTTCCCCAAATATCATTAAAATATGCTTAAACACCTATATAGCAGTCCATAAAGGATTTCTGCACCAGTCTTTCCACTTAGAACACACTTTCATCTAATAATGTGAGGAAGATAACAGTGACGATGGAAAAGATCTTTAAATAGAATGCAATCCTATCGGGAGAACAGCAGAGATACAACTGCAGAGCACTCTTGGTACCTTTCCTGGCTCCTGCTGCCTGTGGTCAGAAGTCCGAGGGGAGTTCTGTGCTTGAAAGAGTTACTCCTCAGGACTAATTTGCACTTTTAACTTGATCAGTTCTCCCAAGGGTGGGTAACAAATCAAAACAGAGGTCCATTGAGCATGGTGTGTTTCTTGTGAATAACTTTATAACTGCGCACTTTCTGCTGAATGCATTCAAACAGAAAAACCATCTGTGTAACTTTTACCATTAATGGCTCCATTGCCTCCTATTTATTCAACAAGTAACACACCCAAAGTGGCTGACATTTTTCTGGAATTACATTCACTTTCCATAATGCTCACTCTCTTAAACCAATACTTTGTTCCTCAATTAAAATGCTTTTGCTAGTGCACACATTGAATTTTTTATTTGGATGTGGATTCAGGAAAAACTTTTTTGATTTTGATAGTAAATTTTGGGTACCGATTTTCAAAAATCATAGAAGTGAATTTTCAAGTAGAATTTATGGATAGTGAGGGATCACTCTATATATTCTTTTATAAAGTAGACACAAATTTAAAAAAAAGTATGACAGCAGCACATAAGATGATTTGCTGTATAACTTATTGCTCTCTGGGTAATAAAATGTAGCTGTGAGGGCTATTATGAATAATGGCCCTGTACTGCATCAGTCTTTTGCTGGAGAATCTGGTTGGTCAGCACCAGAAAAGAGCACCAGCAGCTTATTGGAAGTACCAGTATACAAGAAAAAGTACCAGTGCTCAACAGAGCAGCACTTTTAAATGCTGGTACTGTGTACTTCTGAGTACTCGCCCACTTCAAGAACTGTAGTCCACTGAAATTTCAAGAACCTTATGTGTTTGTGGTTGCAGGAAATATACACTCCGTGTCCCACAAACATGCATTTGTTCCACAGCAAACCACTTCATGCCCTCTTCTTACTGTGGTATTGTAGACTTACTCTGTTCTTACTGTGGTTCTTACCAGTATAGGGTGTGCTATCACTGTTCTTATTGGGACAAGATAGGTTGTCTCCATCATTACTAAAATGCTTCTTTATACTGCACACACTTCCAAAACTCATGTACTCCTGGACACACTGTGGTAACAATAAAATGTGTATAATGGAGGGTCACACTGGGTTCATTTTGGTTACAGCAGTCCAACATATGCATTGCTAGTGGAAGAAGTTGACATGAATATCACTTGAAGAGACATACTGAATCCCCGAGTGCTGACAATTGGACAGTTTGTCGCAGCACTGCCAACATCCCCTTACCTACAGATGTAGTTTGTTTTGCAAGACTCCTGCAGTGACAGGCAGTTGGGCGTCTCGCGGTCCTCATAGGAGCAGACGGGGACAATGGTCTGGCGCCGGCGCTCGGTGCAAGCCGACTGGTGCACCGTGGGACATGAGCAGAAGAGCATGCTGTAGCTGTGCTTGGGTGGCACCTTGTCAAAGAACTGCCGCAGCGCCTTGTGGCACTTGCGCTTGTTGCACACCTCAGCTGTGGACACGCGGCTTGTGCACGGACTGATGTAGGCCGAGCGGTACTTCTTGCACGTGTCGTTCAGGTTGCAGGCCTTGGCTGCATTCAAGCAGTTGTTCTCCTTTGTCACTGCTGGCTCTCCTGTGGGGGTGGAGTAAATCACAGCATGGGTATGTCTGGTAGCAGACACTTTCATTCACCCAGTTAACCTACTGGTGATCAGCGCTGCGGTAAAGTGGTCGTGACCCCAATCTCCCTCTCATCTGACAGTATGACTCACTAATCACTCTTGTAATGGGTCGAGGGTTGTTGTTAGCTGTGACGGGGCCGTCAAAGGGCCCTTTGTTATAAGTTGTGATAACTGTGCTGTGACATCCCTCTATTGCCGACTATGTGTCTTACAGGTCTCTGGGTGCTTTACCCGATCCAGACCTGGTTCCGGTCTCGCACTGCTAGTGAGTGTTTGTGTCTCGAGGGAGTGCTCTGTCCAAAAGGTCAGGGCCGTTAGGACCCTGTCCCCCTGCAGCTGGTGAAGGTCACTGAGCTGTGAGATATGGGACGGTGGCCTTTGCGGGGCCTTCGACATCTCTGGACTTCGTCTGCACCGTGGCCTCAGGGCACAGGAAACTGTCTTCTGCGGGTCTGCTCATTTGTGCGTGCGTGCGTGCGTGCGTGCGTGTGTGTGTGTGTCCATAGCAGTTACAGACCCTCCTCTGACACCATAGTACTGTCACGTAGGCTAAAGAGGTGGCCGTGTACTCTTGTTTGTACAGGGGGAGCTGTATGGCTCCATGGAGAGTGTGTGCATGTTTGAAAACACTGCAGCTCTGTTTCATACTGCAGTACTAACAGTGTAAACAGGAACCAGTCACTTTCAATCTCACCCTCATATCAGTCATATACAGCACATTTTGCAGTAACTTTACTACAGCACAATGTGCGATTTTAGGTGTAATTAAGATGCTCCATAATAGGTCTCAGAGAAACAGAAGAGCTTCATGGTCACTATGACAACAAAGTGTCACAGTGTGATTTTACCACAGTGAAATGCCCCGTAGCGACAATGTGCAGGACTGCCAGATGTTTGTTAGTGAGGCACTAACAACTACTGTATTTATATACTGGGTAACACACACGTGTACTTGAATGCTTCAGTTTATGCATTCTTCTGTAAGGTGCCTGCGCACACACACACACAGAGAGAGAGAGAGAGAGAGAGAGAGAGAGAGAGAGAGAGAGAGAGAGAGAGAGAGAGAGAGAGAGAGAGAGAGAGAGAGAGTGAGTGCAGTCTGGTTCACAGTAAAAATGAAAATAGAGGATACATCCATGGTATGCTGTGAAACAGCAGAAAAACCATTAAAAAAATTCATAGTGGCCGTTAGGGTTTGGATGCAGAGCACGAACTGCTTTGGTGCATGCTTGTGCGTGTGTTTTGTGTGTGTGTATGCGTGCATTGGAGGTGCTTCTTAATGATCACTCCACGGGGCCTTAAAGCACCTCTGTCTTTATTGCTTTTGGGTTGACAAATAGCAACAGCAAAGCCCAGTTATCTCCTTTAATGGGCTGGGACTGAAAGTGCGGCAGAGGCAGGAGAGTGTGGGGCCGTGAGGGGCCGTGGGGTGGGCCCGGTGCTGGGGGTGTCCAGCTGCTCCTCCAATAAACCACACAGTACTGCAGCAAATCACATCACCGAAGGCCATGACCCCTGTAATTGATCACCACAGCACTGTATTTCCTCCCCCCACCACTGAAGTTGCGTAGAAACGTCCGCATTTCCTGTTCTGTTCACAGCACCTTCTGCAGGAACATCTGACCCTATCTGAACGCTGATCCATTGCCAATGCTGTGGGAATGCGAATTACCCTTCCCTCCTCGAGAAGAGCTCTTGATACACAGAGGATGCAGCTCTCTCTCTTTGGAACACACAATATACACAATCATGATACCTCCATATGGTGAGCTCTAACAGCACTTGTATTAACACCTGCAATAGCATCTGTAACAGCACCTGGAATAAGACCTATAATAGCAGCTCTGACACCTGTAATAACACCTCTAGTAACCCTGAAACAACAACATTAATTAGCCAGTAATAGAATCGGTGGATGTGGGGGGTTCACTGAAAAGGCAAAGTAGGGCACTTGTCTTTACCTACATCTTTGTCACTATCACCATCATCACTGCTCCCACTCCCTGTTTCTCTGGGGTGGAGCCTCACAGATGATGCTTGAGTGCCTACTGGGACGCTCCTCCCTTAGGGAGGCCTGGTGGATGTATCTTGCTGAAGGACAAGTGTCCTGATGTGATTGTTTGTGCTGTCACCTCCTATCAAAGGGAGTCGGGCAGCGCCACCGACGGGTAGGGAGGGGGACGATTTGCTTGGCACTCGCATTGTCATGGTCAGACAGAGATGTGTGACTCTCCTTCCTTAGAGCAGGTGTCTGTCATACAGCACTTTCCTCTTCCACTCTACAGGGATATTTACTGTAGTTTTCAGTCTCTCTCACTCTGATGTTACAAAGGAAACAGCCGTGCAGATGGTGGAATCGATGCTCACGCTGGATGTGTGCAAAAATACGATCGAACACAACACGATAAAAAGGCTTCAGACTATCTAATGCTCACCTGAGCTGCTTTCATCTACATGTGGACATCTCACTCCTCCTCATGATACGTATACAGCTGCAACATCTGCAAGCACATATTTAATGTTTGAGGCCAGTGTGTGACTCCCTACTGGACAATGATGGACAGCAATGCCTGATGGACAGGGCTGCTTGGTGTTCAGTGGCTATTGGGCGTTTCTACCATAAGGCTCCTTCAGATCTTTGCTGGGTATGATGTGGATGGGTGTATTTTGTGATAAAGGATGGGCATGAATGTGTCTGTGTGAAATGGGCACAGGCCATTCAGAACCAACCAATGATCTGCTAAGGAACAGTACTCCATCCAGTCGTGTAAAGGTTCTCAGCAACGTTCTGAGGTAGCATCTGGGGCAGTCACCCCTGCACTGTGGCCACCCTAAATATCAAGTGGATGTTTTGATGATTCAAGGGCTGATTTTGTGGTAAAAGAGCATTTTGGTCAGAGAAGCTGTGGACATCTAAGGATCTCATCAGGAGACCTTCAAGCATGCAGTAGTGTGTCATTCAAAAACAGCTATGATGTGTCTGAGAAAGCCTTGGGACAGTGTGTGCCCAAGGAACGTCACATGCGAGGACCAGGAGTGCAGGGAAAGGGAGGAGCCTGGTGTCAGCACATTGCCGTGACAATAAAGCCAACGTTGGCCATGTATAACTATTGGTATATAACTAGAGTCACGAGTTTTATCCTCATGGCTAGCGTCAGACAGGTGACTCAGGTCCATCAGCGGCCTGTTTGGGATATTAATACACAATATCCTGGTCAAAACCACAGCCTAACACTTAATTTATAGTAACATGATAAATATTACAATGATCATTTTAAATAATTACATGATAAATGATTTTTTTTTGTTTTATGCAGTCTGGGACACTGATGGAATGATGTCTGCCCCCATCTTCATCGCCTGCCGTCCCTCTCCGTCGCCCCGATTCCCTGCTGCTTGTTTTATTTATACCATTAGAAAAAGACAACATTGAGACAGCAAATGAATGCAGTTTGTGATTCACTTTGAACTGCGGCCAATGCACAAACACACTTTCTTTCTCATAAATTTCCAAGGCATTCCGGTATTAATTAAACACAATAGAATAAGCGCTGCTCTACAGCTGTGAATAATGGATGTCCTCCAGGGCTCATGACTAATTAAACAGGTGTACATTGGCAACACACACGGGCCTCCCAAACAACCACGTGGGTTAAGGTACATCACACTTACTGCGAACAATACAGCTGTCAATAATGTAACATGCTTATTGTCACTTCTAATACATGTATGAGAACAGCGTTCTGTGTTGGGTTTGCTTATTTGAACACAGCGTGTATGAAACACACGGGGATGTTAACAGGCTGTGTATTCCTTCCACGCTGAATCACTTTTATTATCAATCAAACTGGTTTTCGTACAGCTTCTTTAATGTAGAGATCCATTTTTGTGTTTCAGTGCTGTGGTCTGCACTGTGTGCGTGTGTGTGTGTGTGTGTGTGTGTGTGTGCGGGTATGCGTGCTCCTACCCGTGGTCAGCAGAGCGGAGAGCAGTAAGTGCTGCACATCCTTCACTTAGCAGAGGAACAGAGCAGAGCAGAGCAGACGAGCTCCATGCCACAACCTGACTTTACGTTGGGAAACAGCTCTTCGCCCTTTTGTTTGTTCACCTGTCAGGTGTCTCACCGCATGTCCACTGGATTTCACACAGTTTGTCCAAAGGCTGTATGGTGACAGCCAACAGGGTGCATCTGCTAACCTCTAATGGGAACAGCCCACATGTCAGTGCCCCTTCCCCTCACTAGGATGTTGTGGTTACTGTGGACAACTGCTTCCTCTCACCGGAGCATTTTTACCTTGCTACCTGGACACAGTGTACCCCAGTGAACTCCTGGCTTCTGGGCACTTTAACTCACGTCATGTACGACCTCTCTGACGAAAGATGGCAATATAATGTCTCAGTCATCATGATGTCATCATCTAATGTGACAGTGATGAGTGTGTCATTCCCTCCCTAACTCTAACACTCGCTCTAAACACTTTAACTGCAGAGTCTGGAATATTCACTAGGGTAGATTTCTAGGATTTAGTTTCTAAGCAGCATTCCTGTCTAGGCAGTTGCCGAAACCTCACCATCAAATGAATGGCATCATTTAAAAGCACAGTGCCGTCTATAACATGCATGAGGACACAGGACCACTCACCTGCAGCATGTTCAGTTTGGAAGACACACAAACAGATACCAGTGTCCCTTGAGACACGAGTCTTAACCTCGAGTGAAATTCTTTTATACCCTTTACCGAGTTATGACCACATATGAGGCTATATGAGGCTGAAGTTTGCATCGTAATGGTCATTATGTCTCTGACTTAGGAGATTTCACCTTACAAGCAGATTTCCAGGAATGCATTACACTCATAAGGCGAAATCTTGTAAGTCAGAGACTTACAGGAATGTGTGGAGCCATGTCTGTTTATGTATGTGCGTGCGTGTGTGTGTGTGTGTGAGAGACAGACAGAGAAAATATTTACTGTGCTGCTGTGTCAGGTCCTATTTACACACTTCATCCATCACCCTCATTCTCAGCCTTGTATGTCCTTCAGAGTAGACAAAAAAAGAATGTCTGGGTCTTAAGAGGAAAACATTTTGTAAAAATGTGAAGTTGCTGGATGTGTTTGCAGTTTCCATATGTGTGTTTCTGCGTATAGGTGTATTGTTAGCTCTGTGGTGTCTGCTTGTCTCTGCTCCTGGTGCATGAATGCTTGTCTGTTTGTGTGTGTGTACATTTGGATGCCTCACAGTACCCTGGAATTGAGTGTTTGTGCTCAGCTGTTAACCACAATGGGACTCCGAGTGTGAAATTCATAAAGTGCTGTGAGATACATTGGCCCTTAATCCCAGGAAAATCAATGCTTAATAAGCTCTAAGAATGTTCCAGCACTGTTCGCCATCGCCTCGCAGCCCACTCATTCACCCGGAGCACTTCCATTCACATGCATTAGCAGTGTAAAATATGAGCCTTATTGCAGCGGCCTGAGGATTGTGGGTAGGGGAAGGTAGAGGAGGAGCTACATGAGCCAGGCAAAGACTGAGGATGAAGAGAAATGAAGAGCTCCATCACAGTCTACCAAACAGTGTAGGTGCACAGCAACACTTGGACCCTGGGTCACAAACCCAGTACCACAGTTGAACTCCACACAACAGTTGGTACTATGGTACATGATTGTGGTACCGTATTTTGGTGTTAAGTGTATTGAGAAGCCCAACATTCTCACTCAGTGCTGCAGGGCAGAGCAGTTGTTGCTTTAAGAGTGTTTTTCCTGTGTGACGGAGGCCGGATCTCGTCTCCGGAGCCGCTGGAGTCCAGGCCTTAATAACACACATAACTTCTGGCTGGCAGAAAAACACTCGGCAGCCCCCAGCAGCCCAAATGGCTCCCTGGAAAATCAATGGACAATTCTGCTCTGGGCATTTGCCCCAATATGTGTGTGTGTGTGTGTGTGTGTGTGTGTGTGTGTATGTGTGTGTGAGAGCAGTTGCAGCTGCTGCATCTTCCAGAGAGTGACTCTGTGTACAAGCATGTTATGACTTCACACTCCAGTGAAACCACGCACATTAGCATGGTGCTGGAGTGTGCCTGAGCTCCCCGTTTTGTTCTTTTTGTGTTCCTCGAAGATCATCTGAGGCCTGGCGGGGCTCCTCACAGGACATTTTCGATGCTCAGGCGCAGTCCATGCAGTACAAGGGTGTGTGGGCCTCAACCTCAGTAACAGGAATGTGTGGTGCCATGTCTGTTTACGTGTGTGTGAGAGAGACAGAGACAATATTTACTCTGTTGCTGTGTCAGGTCCTATTTACACATTTCATCCATCATTTTCATCCTCCAAACTGTGTCTTTTTGGCCCTCCTGGGGGCCTCTCACCTCCTATTCCAAACTTGTTACCTGTGCTACCTGTGGGTAGTACAAACCCCACACACACTGGGCCCAGCCTCCACCCTCCCTTCTCGCTGAGCCGCTTGCCTGACCACCCGCTGCTTTGATGCGTAACGCTTCCCGCTGCACTCCAGCAGGTGCCAGACTGACACCTGTGCGTGTGCCTGATCTCACTCGGTGCCTTTCTGCCAACCTGTGCTGACAGTAATTGCCCGTTTTTGCTCACACAGGAGCCTGAAGTGCTGTCACGGCAAGCGGCTGCCTTGTAAGCGATCGGCGCGTGTCTGCAGTGTACGTGTCTGTGTGTGCGTGTCTGCATGTGTGTGTGCGCCCTGGCTTCCTGCAGAACTGTCGCATTCAGCTCTATTAACAACAGTTGAGGGAAGCGGATCCTACAGCGCAGTCGGGTCGTTGCATCAGACCTCTCCATCTCAGCAATGAGCCGTACATGTATTAACCTGTGTCTACACATTTAATATATGGTGAAGGATATGACAATATAATGACTGTTATAAAGTAAGTACTGATACAACCTATAATAAATAGCCAGCAGTTATGTGGGAATGCTACAGTAAAAATTACCCAGCTGTATAAATGAGTAAATCACTTTTAGTAATTTCATATTGTAAGTCATTTCGGAGAAAAGCCTCACCTAAATACAGTACTGTGCAGAAGTCTTAGGCACCTGTGGGAAAAATGCTATAAAGTAAGGATGGTTCCAAAAATAATGCCATGAATACTTATTAATCAATAAACCTTATAAAAAGTGCAGTAGACAAAAAAAACCTCAATCAGATCAATATTTGGTGGGACCACCCTTTGCCTTTAAAACAGCATCAGTTCTCTTATGCAAACTTGCATGCAGTTTAAGGTAGAGGTTGGTAGGTTCTTCCAAACATTTTGAGGAACTGGCCACAGTTCTTCTGCACACTTTGACTGTTTCTGCATGTCCTCCCAGACTGACTTGATCATGTTGAGATCAGGGCTTTGTGGGGACCATACCATCTGTTGCAGGATTCCTTCTTTTTGCTCAAGATAGTTCTGTATGACTGAGATGGGGTGTTTGAGGTCATTCTCAGAATGCAGAATGAATTTGGGACCAATCAGAAACCCCCCTGATGGTAGATAAGAATCTACCTGTACTTCTCAACACACATTGAAGTTGCATGCCCAAGACTTTTGCACAGTACTGTAAATCTAGAAATAAAATTATTTATTGCACAGTGAGCATGTGATTCAACAATGATATAGCTGTACAACTTGTGCATTTAAATATACACTTACAGGCCACTTTATTAAGAACACCGGTACACCTGCTTGTCCATGTAGTTATGTAATCAGCCAATCATGTGACAGCACCAGTACGTATAAGATTGTGCAGAGATGGGTCATGAGCTTCACTGAATGTTCATGTCAAACTTCAGAATGGGGAAAAAAATCTAAGTCTAAGTGACTTTGACTGTAGCATGGTTCTTGGTGCAAGATGAGGTGGTTTGAGGTTTTCAGAACCTGCTGCTCTTCTGGGATTTTCACACATAACAGTCTCCAGAGTTGACACGAAGTGGTATGAAAAACAAAAATCATCTATTGAGAGGTAGTTCTGTGGGCAGAAACTCCTTGTTCATGAGAGAGGTCAGGGGAAAATGGCCAGACTGGATCTAGCTGACAGGAAGACTACAGTAACTTAAATAAATATTCTTTACAACAGTCATGAGCAGAAAAGTATTTCTGAACACATGACATGTCAAACCTGGAGTCAGATGGGCTAGAACAACAGATGACCACATCAGGTTCTACTCCTGCCAGCCAAGAACACGAAGGTGAGGTTACAGTGGGCACTTGCTCAATAAAACTGTACAGGTGAAGATTAGAAAAATGCTGCCTGGTCTGATGGATCTCGATTTCTGCTGTATCCTGCAGATGGTTGGTCAGAATTTGGTGTAAACAAAATGAAACCATGAACCCAACTTGCCTTGTGTCAACAGTTAAGGCTGCTGGTGGTAATATAATGGATTGCGGAATGTTTTCTTGACACACATTGAGCCCCTGATACCAGTTGAGCATCATTTCAATGTTACAACCACAAATGGGCCACAATTTACCCATCTTCCAATGGCTACTTCCAGCATGATGATGTGCCATTTCACAAAGCATAAGTCATCTCAAACTGGTTCCATGAACATGACAATGAGTTCACTGTCCTTCAATGGCCTCTCAAGTTACCAGATCTGAATCCAAAAAAACACCTTTGGGATGTGGCAGAACGGCAGATTGGCAACACAAAGGTGTAGCTGAGAAATCTGCAGCAATTGTGTGATGCAATCATGCCAACATTGACCTGAATCTCTAAGGAATGTGTCCAGCACCTTGTTGAATCCATGCCACGGTGAGTTCAGGCTGTTCTGACAGCGAAGGGGGACCTACCCAGTGTTAGAACAGAGTTCCTAATAAAGTGGCCAGTGAGTATGTAAACAGACGGATGTCACACAAAACATTGTTCTTGTTTGGTTCCTGTAAACTCTAAAATGTAATTTATGTAATTTATGGATATTTTCCTCAGATGGAAAAATGTTCTTGTGCACCATCTCACACTGAAAAACGCAAAGCTATTGTTCCAAAATATCCAAATCAACAGGCTCCTTTGCTGCTACAATGAGATTAATATTAAAATGTGTCACGTTAATTCTTTTCTCAGCCCAGTAAATGCTAAATGTGGAGCCAGTTTCAATATGAGGCTTTGCACCACTGTTTGTGTGCAGACATCATTTCAATCTCCCAGTCCCTTTCATAATAACTCGCTCAGTGACAAACAGTTTTCTGGGGGGCGTTTCGCTTTTTAATTAATGTGAGAGCTGCTTCCCAGAAGGCACCAGACTCACACACTTGGCACTGGCACTCTGTTAGGGAAGCTGGGCCTCCGGCGAGACACACTTCTGCGTTTTCCAGTGGAGTTTGGATTGCGGCACGTGGCGACGAGGCCAAATGGAATCAAGAACCAAACTGTGGTGATGTGAGGTCAGCAGGACACCGTGTGGTGGTGTTTGCCTGGTGCCCTCCACAGCCCAGACCGCGAGCTTGCAGTCCAAGAGAGGGGCCTGATCTGGTACACAACCCAGTAAACAGGGTAATGCCAGTTAACAGTAATGTGTGTTGAGATGTTCTGTTTGGTTTGACATATGCTGACTGCCTGTCTCACAGAGATGCACAGACTCTGCTGTTTCTACTGAACAGTGATGCTCTTGGTCCACAGTCCTTGTCTTATGGGGTCTTCACTCGGGGTTAAAATAATCATCCTGAGAAAGTCTAATTAAAATAATGACACTGCGAGTGGAGCACTTGGCCGCACTCTTGCGCTATATTTAACTCTCTCATTAAAGACTGTGCTGTAAAAACGCAGTGAGGAGGGAGTGAAGGTATTCAAAATATCTAATTATCACATGTAAAGAGTTCAAGATCCAATTAAAAGCTTAAACTCTCCATTTTTCACAGCTCTGCATAATGAGCAGTAGATGAACACGGCAGCCCTGTGAAGGAGGAGTTTGTGCTCCAGGGTTTCTGGAGGAGGGCGCTCCCCTTCCGGACTCCACCCTCCCGGGTAATCTGCCAGACTCTGCTGTCCCAAACTCCGCCCCTCAAAGACACTACCCTCCCAGGCAATCTCCTGGATGCCACCTCTCGCAAGGCCCGCCCCTCCCTGACACCACCTCAACACACAGCTGTGCCAGAAGCCTGCGAATGAAGGCAAATGCTCAGAAATCCAGCTGCTGCTCTAACGTTCGTAGAGTAGGTCCACTGAGATCTTCTCAATACTGAGAAAGGATGACAGGTGAAAAACACTCGTACCAGAATGCAGCAGCATCCAGTCTCAGGGAGACTCACTTGACTTGAGCATCCTTCAGTGTACACAAGTAGAAAGGATGTACTAGATTTAATCCCTTCCACTGAGGAGTGGCCACACAGCATGTGTGATCATGATATTTATAGCAACATGGTTTGTACTTTATTTTCTAACAAAAATACCTGTTACCTCAAAAAAAGAAGTAAAATGTAAAAGTGTGTGAGGACCATGTTGGGTGACAAATTGACCAATTTGAGTGACTCATTGCTGTGGCTCTAATATCTCCCCCCGGTTAAACAAGAATTTGCCCTGAGGAATAACACTTTAGTAAGAGAGAGTCTACTCAAATATATAAAATAAAATAAATATATTCCTTTTGCTTGATCATTTGTGTGACTTAAAACAGAATAAAAATGTGCTGAACTTAAAAAGGATTTAATAAACCAAACTGTTTAATTGATCAAAGCTCCACACTGATGGGCTTCATACAAATTCATTATTGTCACTGATTCACCAACATCCCAAGCACCTGTTTTCTGCATTTTAGCCAGTAAAAAGAAAATATTTGAAAATCTTTAAGCCAGTTCAGGTATTTCTGCACTGATACTACTAATGTTGAGAGTTTGTATGATGTGTGTTCACCATGCGTACTCAGTAAACCTACAACAAACATCACAAGGAGCTTCTCCAGAACCGCAAGTGAACTGTACTGAATGTTTTCATGAATTATGACAGATTTTAGTGTGGTTATTGTTGCTAGGTTGTTTCAGTTTGATTCATCTTTCGTGTTTTTAACATTCAAGTCTTCTTTTGAATGGTCATGGCAACAAGGTGTCACATGTCTGACTGGCACACACTGAGTCACACCTGTGCCCATGTAGCCATTGTCACTGGATTCATCACAATGTTGCAATACAGACTTTGCTCACATTGCAAGTATGACTAGTTCCTGAAAGTCTGCTCATAAGGTGAATTCTTGCAAATTGATTTTTATGCCATTAATATATATGGGAAAAATCAATAATAAGTTCCTAAGTTATGAAAAGTTCAAGCCTTTTTTTCTGTCATGGATGCATGGATTCTACTTTATCTTCTGAACATATAGAAAGTTCAAAAACCAAGTCCAGGATATCAGAAATGCTCTGATGGACACCGTTAAATCCTGGTTTAGGACCCAAATGTTCAAAATAAGTTAAATATCTCGATTTACATGCTCCTTTCTTCCACCTCATTTTCCTCCTTTCCTTTCATGATTTTTGTTATTCTATCACTTATGTTCTATTTTTGTTGTTTTTATAACTGAAATTTTTAGATACTCACATTTATTGTAAATTTCTATGCGTTTCAGTTCCCTCCCACATCTTTCCTCCTTATTGTAAAGGACTCTGACAGGCTGCTTTTGAAGGTGATATATAAAATACATATTATTAGAATACTAACTAAAAAAATTCTCATTTTGTAATTATATTGTGTCCTGGCGTTATGATTAATGAAATTCCTTTTTTTTTCAAAAATACAAGCATTTGAAGTGAATTTATTTGTTTTTAATTGTATTTCGTCAGTTGTCTCTTTTTGATATCATTTCATTGGGGCGTAATCATGATTAATCCATCTCACTTTCACCATGTTTACAGCTTATGTCTGATGTTTAGTGTTGGTGTCCAATAAAATGAGAAATATCAAATTCTAACCAACCATCTGAGTATTTTTATTTTCACTCATTGCAAATTGAGTTTTAATGTAGGTTAAACTTAAAAAAAAAATCAAAAATGTTTAAAAAGATGTAAATATTAAGTCTTCATATTATAATTATATATTATATTATATATCTTATCATTATATTATTATGATATGACATATTTATTCATTATAACTGCTTTTGCTGATTGTGTCAGTGACTGTATTTGCACAATTTGTTCGCAGTTGTGTTTCATCAGCTGAAGACGCAGTGTGTTGTAGTCGCTCGTAGCACTCATTATCCTGCTCCGCTGAGCTTTTTTAATCATTTGTGATAGAAGCAAATCAAACAACAAAGTCACTGGTACTGATATTCTCTGAAAATTCTACCCGTTTAATCGGCTCAAGTTTTGAACTGACAGGTATGGATTTCCTTTCCCTTGTCAACATCTTTTAATATTTTAAAACTTTTTTGCTTTGATAGTTGATAATTTTGGCTAATAAAAACTCAAAGATTTCTAAGGTGCTTGTGAGTAGAGACGTGAGTGTTGGTTAAGCCTGTATTGCAAAACAAGAACTCCTCCTGTTTCACAGCCTAAACCATACAGCATCACATACCAACTGCGTTAAACTGCCTCACACAAGTGGCTCCCTGTTTTGTCTTGCCATGATGTGTATTGAGTGGGGGGGTTTGCCGCCACCCGGGTAGATCAGGGGGTCTTTAGAGAGGCAGATCTCTCAGAGGAACTACTGCAGGACAAACAGGATTGGGCTGGCTAAGCACCACGTTTCCAGTGTTTTAACAGCCCAAAAAAACACAAAGCGGACTAGAAGAGGTAAAAACGAAACCGTGCCAAAAGTGCGAGCATGTCCACAGACGACGGCGCTCTTTGTGTAATGAACCCACATCAAACAGGAGCAGGATGAGCGCTACATTGCCGACTTCAAAGGGCTCCTCGGCTTCTGCGAAAGACGCTCCTCGCGACAAGCAAGCATCGCAGAGCGCTGTTTATTGGCCTCATCTCCAGCTGTGCGAGTGAGGAGGCCCTCCCACGGCTCTTTACCCCTGCAGCTGGGCAGAGAAGGACGTGGGAGGAGGCTAGTGGATGCAGTGGGCCTGCCATACTGGGGGGGGGGTTGTAGCAAAGGGGAAGCTTGCCAGGGTCCTGTATTAAAGCGTGTGAAACGCAACCCCCAGCAGAGACCTGACCTAGCAGAGGACTGCTGCCCCTTTGATTACATCCATCCCAGAGCATCTCCTCAAAGATGCCGTGGTCCACGAAGATAATTATCAGCTGTGTGTCGCTCCTCAAGGGCTGTTTGACAAGCTTGTAGAAAAGATTCACAATGAGTGCGATTCACGGAGGGTTGCTGCTTAAAGCTCTGGTCAGCAACTCAGTGGATCTCAGTTTTTGCTATTTGAGGCCCTCAATTGTTCCCACATTGAAAAACAGTGCAGCTCAACCCAGTGAAGGCTGGGAGGAATAACGCAATCAGACAATTATGCCACATTCAGACACCACAGAAGCAAATTCATTATAAAATGCAGTCAACTGTTTATGCCAGTGGGCCTGGATCCCATGTACAGGCCCTATTATTGACCCCACACTGTTGATCTTGTGTTGCTGACCTAGTGCTACTGATTGTATATTGTCAATCCAATATGACTGATCCTATGTTTATGACCCCGCGTTTTCCATCCATTGTTGTCAATCCCACATTGTCTCGTGTACTCTTCATCCTCTGTTGTTCGCCCCACATTGTCGATTCTATGTTGTCAACCCTGTGCTACTGATCGTGTATCGCTAACCCGATGTTGTTGATCCTATTATAGATCCCATGCTGTTGACAAATCTCTTAAGCCTTTGTTACTCTTGATCCCATGTTCTTGATCCTGCGCTGTTGACGTTGCTCCCAAATCTTGTATTATTCAGTGCACCTTGCTGACCTAGCATTGTTGACCCCATACTGTCAATCTTGTGCTGCTGACCTATGCTGTGGATCCTGTGTTTTCCGTGCTGTTCATCCCATATTGTTATTGTAAGTGGAGCATCAGGCTGCTCTCCTGTTTGATAAGAGTCTCTTGCTGAAGACTCTGCAGCCTGAAGAATCGAGGCTTAACGATGCTTGTGAGCAGCTGCTGCAAACATGTTTGATGTTAAATCACAAACAAGTAAAGTATTTCTCACAAGATCTAAGGAGAGCTCAGATCTGAACCCCCTTGCCTTCCCTCCCCCATTACTGCTCTTTCTTGACGTTTATTTGGGGGGAAAAAAAACAAGTGAAATGTTCTTGTTCTCTGTTGTGTCAGCTCCTTGGCTGCTTGTGCCGGGTTACCTCAAGCGCTCTGCCACGCTGCGTCCAGGGCTCCTGTTCTCAGGTATGTCTCTCCTCCCTCCCCAAACCACCTGTGCTCTCCATCAAACACTCCATATGAACCCCTGAGCCTGAGTCCATCCCACCTGCAGCTCAGCTGGTGTGTGAGCTCACTGTGGCCAAATGGCCTTCCACTGTGACATCCCCTCCTCCCGCTCCTTTCCTGATCCCAAAAGAAGAATGCAAAAATTTCTATTTTCTAGTGCTGTGAAATGGCAAATGATATTCATAAATACAACAAAGTGAGACTGTGGCCTGAATTCTGCTGCTTTTTGCAGGAAGTTGTGATCTGGGACAGTGGAAAATAATTTGATGGAAATGCAAAAGTCCATTTGAATTTCAGAGGCACCAGTGTGCCTGTTATTTATGGATCAGTGCCTTGCTGGTGGTTTTAACCAGTGGAGAGTGGAAATGCTGTGTAAACGTTAGCAAACACTTAGAAATACCACTCCAACCACACACTGCATGTACATCACATCACTGTGGGTTCTACATCACAGGGGTGACAAGCAGCGTTTCACACCCAGTAAGACACAGTGGAACTGACTGACTGACTGAGTAACTGAGTGACTGAGTGAATGAATTAATAACTGACACCTGAACAGCGTGCTGTTTTTGTATTTTTGAGGGGGGAGTGAGGGGCATGTGAAGGGAATGACTCAAACGAGTGACTCCTGTCTATCCACTGATGCTACATGATCATTTACGTTTGACACTCCTCAGGATTATTACATTTGGGCTTCAGAATGAATCTGTGCAGCATCATGAAGTGAAACAATGACTGAAATTAGTGATTCGGCCCAAAGGGGCTCGCATTGCTCTCGCACTGAATGCCTTCAGACGTGTTTCTGAAGCTCTATTCTCTCTGCAACCTGAGAACCGGCCATTTGCACCCTCCTCTCACCCCTTGGTGACAGTTGCTGGTGGGAATCAGACAGATCTGTCCAGTGCAGATCACAGCGGTCCGTCATCTGTCCGTGGTGAGTTTTTCACTCTGGATGACGACGGAGATATTGTTGCTGGAGGGATTATCCATGTCGGTGCTCTGTCCGCTTGGTTACCGTTCTCTGTGAGAACTCTTAGCTCGGTGAGGGTGCCCCATGTGTTTGCGGTTTTGGCTCTGTCCTCATGCTTGCAGTAATGGGCCTGTTGTGGTCCTGCAGCAGAGCTGAGCTTCACGCCTCACTTGAGCTCCCTGGCACTCCCCAGGGGCATCTCCCATTGTGTGCTGCACTCTAATTGCACACCACGACACAGAAATATCAATCGTATATTAAAAAAACACACCGAGGAGTCTAGTGTAATTGTTAATCTCGTTCTTCAAAGGAATCTGAGAGGACAGCAATATTTCTCTCTTGTTAAGGTATCTGGAGCCCTACTTAATCTTTAACTCATTGAAAAACCCAACAAAAGCATGGAAGCCAGCACTGCTTCCAGAGGCCTCTCTGTTGAATTAAACAACAGAGCGCTTTGCTCCACCGCGCATCTCTCTCGCAGTCTGTCGCGTCTGTGCGTTTGGACGTGTCACTCAAAGTCTTCCGCTGTCGGAATGCTGGTGGATTAGCGGCAGAGAACACGCAGCAAGTCCCGAACCCCAATTACAGGCACCATGAATGCAAAAAACGTGCCGAACTCCTCCACACACAGTTCGTGTGCTCCCACGCACTTGAACAGCCAGGCGGAAATGCAGGCGAACACATCTTTTTGGGATGTTTTTAGGAACGGAGAGTGATTGTGGTCATATAGTCCTCAATAATCCTCAGCATCACTGTACTGTGCGACTACACTCCACAAACAGACCCTACTGCACCCCGCCGTGTCTGTCTGCTGCACGTCTTTGTTCCACTCTGTTCAGCATCTCAGATGAGCCCCATCCTGTCAGTCACAGCAGGAATTGACAATTTCAGTTGGAGGTGACGTGTAGTTAACATACTGCACCGTGTCCAGTGATCTGAGCGAATAACAAATCCACATCATTTATACAATAAATATACAGTATGTCACACCTTGTCTGAAGGTTTTTGGATGTCTTCCTCGGCTTGTCGGCTCGACCCAAACTGAGCAGAAATTTGGAAGCGTGTAAAATCGGGAGTTTCATAGGCAAGTGGAATTCCTGAATCTTTCAAAAGGTTAATTTATAAAGCATGTTTATTTGGATTTTTCTGACTCCAACTGAAATAATTTATATGTAATTAACTGACCTTTTTCAGTCACCACATATTTTCGAGATTATTTGACAAGTGAACAATAAAGAGTGTAAGACATTAAATAAAATATGTCAATTAAATCTACAGATTGTGGAATTTCTATTTTAATAAGTTATTGATGAAGCTCACTGAAATAAGCACGATTCCAAAGTATTGATTGCAACAATAAAAATAAATAAGTTAGTCCGTAAAATGGCAACGAAAGGTTGAAAGTCTTTGCAGATAAAAAAGACAAATAGAGGGCATTAAGATGATTTTGTGTGTCACAGATAATAAAATGATTAGAGGGTGCTCAGACCAGATTCCTTCAGTTTATCCCTCACAGAGACGCATAACTTGATTTACTGCTGCTGCTCTGTAAGAGACAAACAAAACGTACTGAAAGGACAAAAGAATTAAATTGAAAACCCCAAAAAAACTAATTTAACCAAGCGGCTTCAATGTTCTGGTACAATAAAAAAAGGAGCGCAACCGTCTCACAAACTATGGGACACAACACACCTGGGATACACTAAACCACACACTGCCAGTGCACTACACTCACATCACTCCGCAGTGGTCCAAATGGTGCCTCTGATCACACAAACACAAACAGTTTACACTAAACTGACAAAGTGAGGAACACCGAGCCGCCCTGTGCGCGTGTGTGTGCTGCATCTCCTCCAGGCCCTGCTCCACACCACCTCTGCAGGTCCTGTTCCCCTGCACTTGATTTACAGCCTCTGCACTTTATTGGCTTCTGATCGCATTTTCAAACTTCTCTGACAAGGATCTGGGCCAAATGCCACAGCACAAGTGGCTTTTGCCACCAACAAAGACAAACAGCTCCACACAGAACTGCTGCTGCTGCTTTATGGGTTTTCCACTAATGAAATGAAAAGGCAGAACACACCCCAAGAGTGTGTTTAAGGCCTTTTGCACTGACTGTGACTGTGTGCGGAGCCCTTTTCACTCACCCTGAATGTATGTAGTACCCATCCCAGACACCCTGCACAGCAGAGCGTCCTCCAAAGTACAAATGCCCCACTGTCCCTAAGCAATAAGCCAGCACACGAGCACTTATAGCGGAAACATGACAGACCAGGGAACAAGAGCGCCACCAAGAGGGAGCATCAGCTTCTTTTTATGTGGAAGATGGTGAACAAAAGATGGCGAAGAAAAACCATTTTTCTTTTGAGAAGATGTCACACAGCCCAGGTTTTTCTGAAATGGACCCACAGCCTCCACTGGGTTTTGTCTCATTGTTCCCAGTTGGCTGCAGCATTTCCCATCCAGAGAGTGACTATTCCCCAGTGCCCCACAGGGTCAACTCCAGCCAAAGCAGGCGCCATTAGGCAAATTATGCTGAACTTCAGTGGATCAGTCTTTGGGTTTATTCTTTGGAGTAAGCAAGCCTCAAGCAAATGGACAAACCCAGGGCAATGAGCGTTTGGACACTGTCCCCTCCTGCTACCTTGACTGTTTTCAGCCACACACATCACAGTCAATACATCGTTCTTACCTGAAATAATGGGGGCCAGGCGGAAAATCTCTGAGAGGCGGCTGTTCATGGGCTCGTAGGGCGAGTCCTCCAGGAGGTCGTTTCCTAATGGAGAGACCAGGATGAGAGACTTTCTCCACAACAAGTCCTGTATCATGGTGCACAACTTGGGTTTCTGTGTGTTCATCCACAGGAGAGATTCACGCTGAGGGCACTGGGGACACATTTACTGCAGTTAAAAAAAGACCATTTTTGTCCCAGCACTTTTAACTTTTTTAAAACAATTCTTTAATTAGGCTGTAGAGTCCCCAAAGTGTCACACCTGGTACCACATTTAGCCAAAGTCACATCCTGAGCTCAGGCTTTCATCCCAAGTGTGTTAATAGACATCTTCTCTCACAGTTCGTGTTTTTGTTATGTAGGATTTAAAATTCTGCAAGAAATGATTACATGTCCAGAAAATGTAGGAACATATTTTTTCTACCGATTTCAACAATAGGATAAACTTGAAGAAATAAATTTGTTAGCGTTAATGGAAATTAAAATAAAATTATTTTAAATCACCTCCTGCACTCTCAAAGCTTTTCTACAGATATTTTCACATCATGGAATAAATAATAAATATCAAATAAATTTTCATCATCTGCAGAACTAATTCATACAATTGATTTGCTGGCGGGCCATAGATCTCCTAATATCCTAAAACAAACGTCTTCAATAACTCAGAAAAATATGTTTAAAAAATGTAAACCTTAGAAAGTTTAAGGTTCTACTAGTTGTAAAATAAATGTTGCCTCTTTACAGAATGTTAAATGTTTTATTTCAATGAACTAAAATGAAGACAGATAAATAGATGTTTAAAATGAATTGTTTAAAGCAATAAAAAAGTGCTATGAAATATAAATGGTATAGTGAGCACTGTGGAAATGTTCAGGTGAGCCAGAGATAGAGTCTGATTACTGATTATTATTATTATTATTATTATTGGTAGTAGTAGTAGTAGTAATATTGATTCCTAACCAAAGCATTGATGATACGGATTTTGCGCATATGTGATAATTTGATAGTACTAAAACAAACGCAGTAATGTGATATTAATGTGACAGCTGGTAAATAAACAGTAGTCATTGTGTGGACTGACGCCACATCGTCACCGAAGTCACAGACCACCCGGCGGACACCCCCCCAGGGTCATTATCCCTCATTGCGTGTTTGCGCGCTGCTCTGTTTCTATCGAAAACACGTCTTATCTTGTGTTTCTCATGAACTCCCATGATGTGTGGCTGCGCACCGAGTAAAAACAGTGTAAAAGAAGCCCCCAGTTACCCTGAAGACTCTGGTAGAAGCCCCAGTAGATGCGCAGGCAGTTCTTCTCCTTCTTCATGCCCCTCCGACAGCGGCAGTTGTACAGCGGGCTCTGCTTGAGCGCTTCCATGGCGCTGCGACACTCGTCCTGCGCCTCGAACCCGGGCGCCACACTCAGGTTGCCCTCTTTTCCCGCCACACACTGCCTCAACGTGCGGTACTTGGAGCTGCAGGGGGGGTCCCGCAGGCACAGCTCGCTGGCTTTGACACAGTCCAGCCTGGGGGAGCCCGGGGTGCGGGACAGCGGGGACAGGGGGGCGTCCTGGGCGGACAGCAGCACGTCTGGAAAGAAACCGATAAATAAATAAAGAGCGACCGCATATCCGCACAAACCGCCGCTGTCAACTTATTCTAATGAATAAGTCAGTGAAGACAAACGGAAATCAGAACTGGAACGCATTAATAACTCCCCAGTTTCTCTTGTCAATTAAAATAATGAAAAAAAAAGACTTTTCCTGGCTTCCCGCTCACGGAAAAATTAAATGTTTTATTTGCAAGCATAATGAAATGTACTTTTGTTTTCTCGTTGTATATTTAGCTGGACAATTTTTAGGAACTTTTGCTCAGTCAATCTCTTATAATAAAAACTGTTCAACGCGTTAAACGTGTAAATGCGCACCGATAAAAAGTTTAATAATTTAAGCTTTGTGTAAGAATAGCAAGAGAGTCTCAACCATTGATTTAACATTATACTTCCCGGCTTTAGTTCGTTCTCGTTATTCCTCAGATCGTCCGCGTGGACAGAGCAGTTAGAGACTCACTTCGCCCGGCACATGTTTCAGTGTGAAATTTACTGCGCTTTCGCTGAAATTTCTTTGCTTTTCTTTCTTTTTATGACATACGTGTTTCGTATCTGCGCCTGTGAGTGTGTGCGCGTGCGTCCCTGCGTGCGTGCGTGCGCGCGCGCGCGCGTGTGTGTGTTGTATTTACGGCGGGGAGAGTCCGACAACAACTTGCCGGCGCTTTACTCACCCAGCAGCGGCAGCAGGACGGACAGCGCGAGCAGGACCATCGTGCTCCTCCGACGGGCTTCCTCGCACATTCACACCGCTCACTGCGTCGATTCCCCACGTAAATCCAGTCGGGTCCAAGCCGCGTCCATGGGGGCAGAGGCGGGCGATGCGCACGGGTAGAGCGAGCCGTCGGACCGCAGCCGTCCGGAGCCGCGATCAGGTCTGAGGAACCCGCAGCGAGGCGCGCGCAACGCGCATCCCCACGTCAAGCTGCGCGCGGGGGAGCCCGGAGACACAGGCACACTAGGGCGTGCGAACACACACAGACACACAGTAGGTTCTGCGCGGAAACACTGAGACTGGGGGGTCTGTGCGCGCGCCTCCGAGCTGCGCCCGTCCCGCACTGTGCGCAATAACGCGCGCGTCCGACGAACCTGCGCGCATTCGGGGCTCGCGGGGCCACAGAGCCTGAGCTGCTTTCAGTAAATGTGTGTGATGACACAACTACACACTTCGGGATGATGATCGCACCAAAAAGAGACACTTTTACTGTCTCTCATCTCACCACTGAGACACTTTTGCTGTGTTACATCATCACATCACAAAGACACTTTTGTGCCACATCACAAAGAGACACTTTAACAGTTTCACGCCATCGCGTCACAAGGACACACTTCTACTGTCTCACATCAGTCTGACTTCACAAATATGACTTCCGGAAACACGTTTCAAGGTTCACTTCACTGTCATTCTGCACTTACTCACATCTACAAGAGAAAACTCTTGGACCGCGGTGCCCTTGCAATAAACGCACATCCGCTACATAGCAGCTCATTAAATGTGCGGTTACATATGTTTATATGCACGTTTCTCCGTGTCTGTGTTTTTTTGTGTAGGGTGGTTAATTTAATGGTTACTTTTGAAATGAGCAGATTTTAGTTTTGAAATGGGCATTTATCAAGCTGACTCATCTACCTCTGTTTAGTGCCCCCATTAACTCTCATCTTTACTCTCATTAACTGTGTGGTATTTGTCGCGTTGCGTGATTTAAATGAAACACATTGGATATATTTCTGGATCGAAATAGTGATTTGTGTGAAAATACCCGTCAGTTGAATAGCCAACCGGGTGCTCTGAACAGGCAGGGCACAATACGCGAAATGTGCAGTGCAGAGTTTAGAGGCGCACTGGAGGTCATTTTTCAGAATCCGGTTATGACACCCAAAGATGAAAACGACGAGAATCTATTAGCGTTAAGGGGCGATAGATTACAGGGGTTATTAAAGGTTATTAAGCTGCCAGAGGCCGGAGGAAGGAGGTCTCCAGTCTCCCATCAATGGGACCCCTTGTCTTTTGAGCCCGAATCCAGACTAACGAGTTATAATCAGTCTAACAGGAGCTTTTTTTTCCACACATTGACTTTCTCCAGACGGCGTGGGATAATCGGTTAATACCCGACTGAAACGTGGTTGTCTAGCGCCACCTGGCGACAGCGTTGGGAACTGCGACTCCGCTCCTTTCACGCGTTTGCGGCGTAATTGAAAACGAGACGACCTGCTGTCGCTGTGAACTGGCTTTTACAGTTTTCACCCACAGTTCAACCAGACGTTCTTAAGACTCCCCATCAACACAAATGACACCATGACCCCCCGCAGCTGCTAACAGGCTTTTAGTGGTGGCCCTCTGTTTATGCAGGAGGTCTGGAGAAACGCTGTGGTTCTCGCTCCCATGAGTGCTGTGCTCTTGTTCAGGGTTGAAAACATGTTTTCATTACAAGCGCCCAGTGATAATGAACCAAAGGTCTGTTATGCCATCTTTATATTGTGATTTATGAGATTTCATATATCAGTTTAAAATCTACTTAATCCGATGACTGTGCAAATAATATAATTGCCAACCTTCTGAAATTAAAAACATAAATCCAAAGTTCATGAAGTGTGTTGGTCAATATTTGTTGTTAATTCTCCAAATGAATGTCGAAATAATATAGTAGTGGCTATCAGAAAAATTCTGGGATGAAACTTTTAATGTGTCTCATGGCTGTGAGTCAAAAAGGCTCCTCCAGGAATGCAATGGGCCCTGTTACAGCTCCAGACAATAGGCTTCTGGAAGTAGGTGAGGTCTCCTGGGGCCCCAGAGGGGCTTGGAATGGAAATGGTCATCATCATTAACCATCTCCACAGACTTTGGGGGTGACTGTGACCCACAGGGCAGCTCCTGTCTATCCACAGGACATCAAGGTTTCCTTCCCTAAAGCAAAATGTAACCTGGTTGTGTGGTTCAGGTTCGACCTGCATTGTCATCACACCATCAGCGCAGGAACTGATGTATGACACAGTGTTAAATGTATGTGTCTGCAGTGGATACCTGAGAGTGTCTTTAACAGGTGATTTACTGGACAGTCTGAGCATTTCTTCAACAAGCGGGATCAATCGGATCCCAACAGCAAAATCAATCCTTAATTTCCGCCACGTTGCATTAGTTAAATATATATCCTCAACTTCCTTTAAATCAAGGGCAGGGGATGTGGATTCATTTAGCTTTGGGAGTGTGCTTAGCAACTGATCACACGAGATAGATGCTCTGGTACATCCAGAGAAACGATTAAAAAGAGACAATAAAGCTGGACAATAAAAGATGTTCCATATGTTTGCAAAATTATTTATTTTTGTTTCACCATCTTGTGTTTGATTAATTTGCCTGAAAATAAAATACATTGTGCTGTTTGTCAAACATCCAGGGAGCCGATGCATGTGGTTCCCAGACTGGAGATGCACATTAACAGACATTTTTCACAGAACAAACAATGTTTATAAAAACAACAGCAACATCAATAATGACGGCAGTATTAATATTCATAATAAATTATACAGATGTTTATTGATTTGTCTTATTGTTCAAGTGTGACCCCCTCAAATGCACACAGAGGCAGACACACACACACACACACACACACACACACACACACACACACACAACACAAGTGCATCTCACAGACTCCCCTGGTGTCCAGTGTCCTCTATGCCCTCAGTTAGTCTGTCCTTGGGACATGTCCATGTTAAATTGTTTGAGGTTGGGGGGTGGACCTCCACCTGAGCTCCTTCAGGAAAAGTACCAGAAGGAGAACCTTCTAAAGAGTTTTTGTGCCAATATGAGTGCCTCCTGCTGATCGTCCTGTGGCACCGAAATCATAAATCATGAGCAGAAAGTGATGCAGTTACCTCTTTATGTGCAACACATGGGCAACAAATCCATCTTTATGCCATTTAAATCAATATTTATAATGATATAATTAATGTGACTGTCAGTAAGTAGAAGCAGTAACTTAAGAAATAATGATTAATTTTTGGTGAACTCTTCCCATTCCCAGCATATGATGGCTCTGTAACCCGAACCTCAGGAGGCATCCAGGCTGTGTTTGTGATATTGATAAATGTACTTATGGGAAGATGATGTTTATTTCACTTGTTGTGGGACTGATTCAGGGTGGAAATACCCCCTGCATTAGATTCAGAGAATGGAACATTTGGAGAATGACTTAAATGCCACCTGTGGGTTTTGGCCTGGGTGGTTATCTGGCACAATGTCTGGGATGATGGCTTTTCTGGATATTTTTATCAAGATAATCTGTCTGCTGTTTTATGCAAATCACATAAAATCAAGTGTTTATAGATATTTGTTAACACCTGAGCAACATTAGTCTTGTTCCCGCAGTGGACATCAGTGAGTTCTTTTTCATGCCTTGTTAAATGACTTGTTTTGAAGTGTGCTATTTAGAAATAACTACAATAAAGTTAAAGTGAACCACCTGTCTGTGGGTTTAAATGATATAACTGTGTATTTCTGCTCCCCTCTGGTCATACTGCTGAATGAGGCTGGTTCTCTCTCCTCCCTTTGTGTTCTCATTTTGGGGTGAATCTGCGTGTACTTCCCATCCTGCATCATTCTCACTTGATTCTCACTTCACTCCCACTGCTGTAGTGTTGCTTAAGACCAGCATCATCATGTTCACTTTAAGGTGGACAGTAATGTGTTGAGAATTTTAATTTAATGTGTCTGTTGCATCTAATGGTTTGACATGATGTGAGTCCTGTGATACATTGTACCAAAAGCTCCATTCAGTGTTGTTAATTTACAGCTGGAGCACAAAGCAGTGACTGGGAGCCTCCCACTCCTGGTCTCCTGGAGACCACATGGGGGCAGTACGAAGAGATGTGTTTCTGCATTGCTATAATGCAACCTGTGTGCAGGAAATCTGCCTCCAGGGCTGGAGGGACAAATGACAGTAACCTAGTAGTAGGTGACACTGTCACTACTGCAGGATCAAGGTGATGATCATAAGACAAGTTACTGAATCACACCCTAACTTATGACCTTACTGTAACCATGACCTTTAACCTGTCTTTACACCTAAATTATAGAGCCACACGTAAACTGGCATCCCTTTGAGATGTGAACTCACATCCTTAACTGGGCTGAGATGCTGAGCCTCCTGCCACTGCCTGGCCATTACCGCGGTATGATGGCATGAGAACAGATGGCTTTGTCGCACAGAACGGTCATTAAATACATCATTTTCTTGTGGGTTCAGTTTAATTTGATTTGATATTTGATTATGTTCAGTGGAAGCAGGAAGCAGAATCAGATTAGAGTTATTGACAATTTGTATAGGAGTGTTAAGATGACCTGTGTGAAAGACGGAAGGTGTGTCTGAAGCAAAAGAGAGGAAAACAGAGCCAGCAGGAGGAGAGTCTCCATTATCGCTTTTCACACTCATTTACACACATTTCTCTTGTTCCATCTCCATGTTCACAAAAATCAAAAGTCAACTTGGAAAACTACTGACAACCAGCACAAAGCACTTTTAAATTAAAAATCTATCATCTTCCAGCTACATATAACTTTGTGGCCAAAAGTCTGACAAAAAGGACATTCCAAAAAAACCATGCAGAGCACTTGATAAACACTGCTGTGTTATCAATGGATAACACTCAGCTTCAGTTCTCTAAATTTGCTGTAAATATTGGACAATGCAGCAGCAGATTGATGTTTTAGATTTAGTTTTTATTTACACGATTTTAATTTTATTCATTTACACAAAAGACAGTCAGGGATTTTCTTACACATTTTGTCCATGACCAGGATCAGGTCAGAGGATTTCATCACATGCCACGTTCCCCTTAGCCAGAGAGCGGGGGAAGTACACCGGCATGTGTCGTGTCCATCCTTGGCACATCTCCCAAGCCTCCTTCATGGCTTGTAGAAAGTGTACCATCTCATAAGGATTTCTGGCTTAAACTTTCCACTGCTATGCTGAGAAAAAATCCTCAACTGGGTTTAAGGATGGAGAATACAGGGAATGAAGATGGTGTAAAATTGGAGGTTGTCATGAAGCTCAGTGCATGATGGAAGCTGACATTACAACATATATGAGCTGCACTGGCTCATATGGCTGTTGAAGCACATTGTTGCTGTGAAGAGATGTGATGAGGCGGGCTGTGTCACGGGGCCCAAGGGTGGCACGATGGTGGAGGTCCCCATGCTAGCTGGTAACTGCAAACATTGTACCTGTTTCAGCTGGGCTCCACATACACGGTCCCTTTCATGGCACACTTCAGACACGCCTCCTGCCCAGCTCCACCCTTCACTATCGAAGTGGAACACAGTTTATAAAGACGGCAACCTTATAGATATCTTCTCTTGGAGTTTCTCTAGTGTCAAGTTCAAGGATTCTCTAAAAGATGTTGCAGTTACTGACATTAATTTTACTTTACGATTTGTTCACTATACATTACATTTATGACATGTTCAGGATGATCCAGGAAGTTACTTATCAAATTTTATTTCTGAATGTCCAAACAACCTAGACTACAGTGACGCAGATTCTGTTTGACTTGAGATTCTGTCCAACTTTTACCATAGTCAAACCATGGACCACACAGCCACTGGGACCTCATTTAAGAGTTTACTATCATCATCATCATCATCATCATCATCATCATCATCATCATCTTTGTCTTCATCATCATTATTTCTTGGATTCATTTGGTCAAACAAAGCATTACTCATAACCCTTTACATTGTCAAGGTTTTTGATTGATGAGTGAAGAGTCAAGCATTTGCCAGCTTTCACCTGGTGGTCTGACCTTATTGCTACAAATGTGTGTGCTTTTTCCATATGAGAATGTGTGGTGGTTTTTAGGATCTGGTGTGTCTGTGTTTAAGGTGTGGCATTTGTGTGTTTAACACACAGTGTTTCTGGGTGTGTTTAGGGGGCAGTATGTCTGTAATGTTGGAAGATGTGTAACTTGACTGTATGTGACATGTGTACCATGAGGAACCAGTGTATTCAGTTTGGAAAAGCGCCATCACACTGCTTTATTGTGGTCTGACTATGAAATGAAACACACATGGCATTTGTGTTAAAGGTCATCACTATATATTAAACCCAGATTATAATAACTGTGCTGCACCAATATGATACGAAGGGGTAACTGACCTGTTTCTGCTCTGCTTTTTCAGATAAAATATTAATATTCATTTTCCATATTAACACTGCAGTGGGAGACAAGTGTCCCAGCAGAGGAGGGGCTGCGACTTAGGACTTGAGAACCTTGAGGACTACTGACCGCACCATCTCAGCATGTTGACAACCCTGTAAAACACATCTAGCACATCATTACAACACAGCACCATAACACACCTCCAACACACGGCATCATCTTCTGGGTGACATCTGTCAGGTGTGTGTACAGACCACCAGAGAGCCTGTGTTGCAAGAAAGCAGCCTGTAGATGGCAATGTGCTATAACAAAGGAGTCCATGAGAAGCCTGAGGTTTCTCCTGCCTGTGAAATGTGTCCTGCGTGTACTGCATATCTTGTGTGATCAGCATGTGCCTCCTGCTGCAGTGTCACTTACTGCACATTATGGATATGTACATGACAGCTGCTGTGTTCTGTTACCAAAAGATGCTTTTACACAAACAGTCTGAAATATTCCAGCTGTTTTAGAGAGGGTCATACAGTATTTCATTTGACAGACTCGCCACACGAGGGCGCTGCTCTGCCATACAGTATTGCTGTCGCTGAGATTTTTCATTCACAGCGGTGGTTGCCATCTTTCTAAACCGTGTTCCACTTTGATAGTGAAGGGTGGAGCTGGGCGGGAGGAGTGTCTATTTGTTGCACGCTCACTATTACTTAGTATGTAAAATGTATGTAGTCTATAAACATTCCATCACGGCCTTCTTCCTGTATGATGTCTCAGCAGTAAAATGAAGGACCCATTGCTATTAATGGGCCAAGTTGTTGCCTCCACCCTGTGCCTGGAACAGGCGCTGCTGAGGCCCCAGATGCAGAAGATCTGGGTGCTGATCATTCTGTCTCTGAGGAGCTCCGTCCTACTTTTGCGACATGTCTGCAAGCATGATCAACATGGTGGCTTAGCAGGGTGCCTTGGTGTCCCAGCTCCACTTAGCAAACAATAGTGTGCCCAGGTTAATTCGATGTGTACCGTGACAGGCACCTGGTTTGATCGATCATCCATCTACAGTGGCACCAGCTTGTGGTCTTGAACCTAGAAACCTTCAGCGCACCAAAACCGAATTCATCTCTGTTATGAGCAGATTTGCTTTCTCTCACACCCTTAGTGTTCATGGCAGACCACATTTCTTTATGTGCTGCTCTGAGACTCTGAACCATGTCCCTCCCTCATCATTGTCTTGTTTGTTTGTTTGTCTCTGTACTCAAAGGGTTGGAATGAAACCCTGATGGAGGGCCTCTAGGGGGCATCACTACTTGTTTGTTTACACCCATCAGGTGAGATCATGTTGGCTCCTTAGTTTACAAGCTCTTTGTCCACCCAGCAGAAATACATAGAAATGTCAGGGCAGGAAAACTGCAGAATTAAAAATCAAATCCACACTTTCAGCATAAACAATAAGCTCCTGCAAAAAAGGAGGTTGTGATTCTTGTACTTTCATGGGTCTTCTGTAATCTCAAATACACGCACACACACACACACACACACACACACACACACACACGACAAAATGGAACCTGATGCTTGTTCTTCACTTGTGGCTCCTCAGATGCATCCGTATAATTTGCATTACATTCATGCTTTTTATTCCCCAGAGTGCCTCCTGCTGTTTTTATTGTGCCTCACAGTCCTCACAGGGACTTGGGGGGGGGCTGAGGAGCTAGTCTGAAGCACTTTATAGAAGCAAAAGAACAGGATGAGGGGGGTAACATGGGAAGGCACAGGGTTATAGAAGGAGACCCTTACAGACCCCTGTCACTGTGGGTGAACAGGGTAGTGTCACCCCAGTCAAGCCACACTCCCACCATTAACTTGCCCTCTGAATCAGGGTGTCTATGACAAGTGTGGCCCAGCATCATACTCCCATTTTCGCATTTGCAACTTTCAGAGGTGAGATCGGTGTGATTAGATGAACCTGTTAGGTAAGTGTGGCCAGGAAGAAGAGGCCCATCAGGAATGAACAAGCCCTCACACATCCAGCTTCTCTCCACAGCTCCCTATCACGTTCCATCCTGGCTCTCTAAGAGCCCAGATTGTGTGTGTCTATGTGTGTGTCTTCCTTTAAGCTTTGGAGGTTGAAACTCTTTGTCCACCTTGGCTGTTGCTCCTCTGTGCCACAGGAAGTGAGTCATGTTCCTGCCAGTGACAGTCAAATAGCACACATTTTTTACAAATCAGAACCTCAATCGTCATCAGTGTGACTGGGGCTGTCCAGTGAAGGCTGTATTCCAGCACCCAGTGAGGACAGCTTTGAGGAAAATGTCATGAACGCAATCCCATGATACCCATGTGGACAGCCAGTATGGTGTTTGCAGTGCTCACCACCCCACTGTCAACCTCAGTGTCCAGCACCTCTCCAAGATCCCCCAGTGAAGAAGATAGATAGAATCACCAGTAGGAGGTGCTCACCTGCTGCCTACAGATGCATGTCAGCAGTGGAATGTATACAAAGAGCACAGAACAACCTGATGTTCCCTAATTTCACGTTGGTGACCGTATACCTGCAGGGATGTTTCACTGTTGACATTTGATGCAACATAAACTTGCAGCAATGTAGTTGCAGATGAGACCAACACTTTTCACAGAGCAGCCGGGTGGCACCTTGGGGGTCTACAGAGTACAAGGGTGTGAGTTAGTTAACACAGCTACATGCCTGTCAGAGCTGTTTGGTGCTGTATCCTCCGTGTTCTCTATGGCATGTGTGTGTATAGGGCCTGTTGGACACCTTCACATCCACCAGCATCACAACATCAACATCGCAAGTAACACCTCTGCCACCAACAACAATGAGGTGTCATCCTTCTTGGAAAGTAGTGTGTGTGTGCTGCTGGCTTACTGGCTCAAACTGGTTCTGTTTCCAGTTACTGCCACGTCCCACTTTGGCGGCACATGAGCATCAGAAAATACAGCCACTGCCCAATTAATGTCAGAATCAGGGAATGAAGCTCTGCCAGAAACCACATTTGGTTGGTAGCCATGCCACATGGAAACATGCAACCTCCCGTCAGGACCGGTGACAAGTACCGTTTTAGTTAAGAGTTGGAAAATGACATTATACATATAGTTGTTTTATTAGACATTTGTTAAAATAGCACATGACGCACTAAAAATAAGGATCAGAGTTACACAATCAATTAAAAAAGCTAAAAAAAAGTGCCACACAGGAGTATGGCCACTTGCTAGATTATTGGATGGACCTGACCCATGTTTCTCAATCACAGCATTTAATAGACCAACAAAGGACAGTAGTCATTGTGCTGCAGTCCTTGAATAGGTGTACATATGGTTGCTGCTGAAAGCTTCTGTTTTGTGTTTTCTTATGTTTTTCTAGAACTAATTGTTCTGAGTTTTTAATAAAACACTCCATAAATCCACCCCATGCTACTTCACACCTGGTTACTCCTATCGTACTTGGCATGCCACAATATTTTAAAGTAGAGGCATTCCTTGTTATCTGAATCGAATCGGTTTCTGAAAAAAATTCAGATAGCAGGAGCCTATTTTTCCATTATTTTAAATGGGAAAAATAATAATGTGTTCAGCCCATTCCAAAACCCCCAACCAATTTCCCCAAATAACACTTAAGATCTATACAACAGTCCACCAAGGATTTCAGCATATCACCATAGACCTAGTTAAACACTTAATGACCTCTTTAGTTGGTGTGCGATACTCAGTGATACTGTACAGTATCAGCTACGAGTTACATTTTGCCTTTGTACTGCAATACATGTACTGTAATGCCAATAAACAATGAAATAATATGTTAAAGTGTATAATGACTGTATCTTTACCATAATATGGGGAAGATGACAGTGACAATGCAGAGCACATTGAAGGAACATGAGCACGAGAAGCGATCCTTGGGAGAGCAGCTGAGACATGACTGCAGCGCACTCTGGTTACCTATCCTGGCTTCTTCTGACCGTGGTCGGAAATCCCAGGGCAGTTTTGCGCTGAAAACTCCCGGGCTGGAATTGCTGATCCAGGGTAATTGCTGCTTTTAACTTGATCAGTCCTCCCAAGGGTGAGTAATGAACCGAACCATACAGCCGCTGAGCGTGTTGTGTTTATTGTGAACAATTTTGTAACTGTGCGCTTTCTGTCGAATGCATTCATTTATTAGAAAAATCAACTGTGAAACTTTTACCACTAATTATCCCATTGCCTCCCATTTATTCAACAAAGTAACACATCCAGAATGCCTGAGTGACACTCCTCTTGAAGTACATTAACTTCCAATAATACCCCACTCTCTTAAAGCGATGTTTTCACATTCCCGACACGCAACTTCCTCTTGCTCAAACTGGTGTTCCCTATTAGTATAAATATTTTCATGAGAACACAGTGTTCTCCATCCATCTGCATCCACCTTTTTGGATGCAGATTCTTTGTAGCATGTTTTTGATTTAATTTTTTTTAATTTAATTTTTTAGAATTTAGGGTACAAATTTTTGCAAATCATAAGCAGAATTCTGATAGCTAGAGTTCAGATAGTGAGAAACTTGTAATGGGAAATAATTTCTTACCTTCATCCACAATGTCACATGATACAGAACATGCACAATACACTTTGGCATAAAATGAATAAAACATGCACGGAGCCTTCTTTATTTAAAGTTAGGTATACACTTACTGCCCACTTCAATAGGAACACCATTTTAATACTGTTTCTCACAACAGCCTGAACTCACCATGGCATGGATTGAACAAGGTGCTGGAAAGATTCCTTCAAAGAGATTCTGGTCCATGCTGATAGAATTGCATCACATAATTGCTACAGATTTATCAGCTACACATTCATGCTGCCAATCTGTTGTTCAGCTAAATCCCAAAGGTGCTCTATTGGATTCTAGTGACTGGGGAGGCTATTGAAGTACCCTGAACTCATCATCATGTTCATGGAACCAGTTTGAGATGACTTGTGCTTTTTTGACACGGCGCATTATCATGCTGGAAGTAGCCATTAGAAGATGAATAAATTGTGGTTAATTTGTGGCTGTAGCATTCAAATGGTGTTCGATTGGTATCAGGGGACCCAATGTGTGTCAAGAAAACATTCCCCAAACCATTACGCCACAACCACCAGCCTGAACTGTTGACACAAGGCAGGTTGGGTTCGTGGCTTCATGCTGTTTACACCAAATTCTGACCAACCATCTGTGTACTGCAACAGAAATTGAGATTCATCAGGCCAGGCAATGTTTTTCCAATGTTCAACTGTCTAGTTTTGGTGAGCCAGTGCCCACTGTAACCTCACCTTCCTGTTGTTGGCTGACAAGAGTTGAGCCCATTGTGGTCTTCTGCTGTTGTAGCCCATCCGACTCAAAGTTTGACATGTTGTGAATTCAGAGATGCTTTTCTGCTCGCCACTGTTGTAAATGTGTGTAAACTGTAGCCTTCCTGTCAGTTCGAATCAGTTTGGCCATTCTCCTGTGACCAACAAGGAGTTTCTGCCCACAGAACTGCTGCTCAGTGGATGCTTTTTGTTTTTTGCACCATTCCATGTCGACTCTGGAGACTGTTGTGTGTGAAAATCCCAGGAGAGCAGCACTTTGTAAAATACTCAAACTACCCTGTCTGGTACCAACAACCATGTCGCGGTCAAAGTCACTTAGATCACATTTTTTCAATTGATTGTCATTGTGTGAGCGAGCAGGTGTACTGACATTTCTAATAAGGTGGCCAGTGAGTATACATTATAATGTTTGTTTCAGGTGTATATTTGCAAATAATTAACAAATACCAATATCTATTCAACACACATCCTTAAACAATGCACACAAATGAATTGCGCTGCTTGTGCAGAGGCCAACATTACAGAAAGGTGGTGAAGGTTTGGTCATAGTTATAACCATTAATGAATGTATACTTATGAGCATGGTTGCTCAGGTGAACATGAGGGTCCAAAAAAGTCACGGTCATTAAAGTGTTCCATTGTTGGCCCCCTTCTCGGCAATACCCTTTCTGAGTGTGTGAGACTCGGAGCCCGACAGAGTAAATGTTCCTTTCCGGGTGCCACCAGATGCTGCTCGGGGTGCTCCAGCAGTTCATTTGACCTTGGCTTTTGGTCAGCGGCGGGCAGCATGTCCAAGGACACACTGCCAGGGTGTCTCTAACAGTTCCCATGTTGACTATCATCACATGGCTACATTTTCTCAGTTGATTACACAAAAATCAGAAACCGGCCTCCAGATGCTAGATGCAATGGTATCGACTGTCAGTGACCTCTGACCCTAAGAAGACCATTTGTCCACTCGGGACACTGGGAATGGAGATGCTGACACACACTCACACATTACATTGCCCATGTTTGTCTGTTTGCTGCCAATACTCAGTTCTGCTCCAATCATCTCAGGCGTTAATTGTTTAGGGAAAGAGCTCTAAGGCTGGTGTGTGTGTGTGTGCGTGCATGCACGCGTATGTTCAGCCTGCTGTGCCAGTTTGTCAAAAGAAGGCGTTGAATTACATCCACCCCTAATGTGCTGTGTCTATTAATCACAATACTATTTTGTGTCTCCACTGGCCAAATGTGTCCTGCCACCACCGCTTTGATGGAGAGACACAGAGAAAGAAAAAGAGAGATGAAAAGGTGTCAGACATTGGTTTGTTCTGCCCGTGGTGGAGAGACACCAACCGAGAGAATTCAGTGCAACTGACAAACCAGCTGTGAACAGCCAGTGAACAGAAACAAACTGACAGGAAAGCAAGAGGAACCTGTCACAGCCAGATCAAGGTGAGGCTGGGGTGAGATAAGTTTGAGACACGGTGGGAGACCAGTAGCGGCCTGTGTGAGACCAGCGTAAAATCAGTGTAAAACTGGTGTCAGATCAGTCTGAGACAAAGTGTGAGACTAGAAGAGACAGACCCTTTGGAGATCCTGGTTGCTGGTGTCTCAATTTGAAGACACAACTCTTACATCTCTGTGTTAAAGTGACATATTTAATGTACACAGAGCGGGAAGAGTCGGCAGGCACGTGCACATGTTGACATGTTCTTCCTGTTTAGATGACACATGAGAAACACGGACCTGAGTGTGGAATTTGTCAGATGTGATGATTTTACTGCAGAGACCCAGCATGGATATTTCTCCATGGATCTTCTCACCACATTTTTTCCTTTCCATCTCCCTTGGAGGTGACATCCAAGTGTCACTTTTCCACACAAATTAAATCTTCAATAATCCTACAGGTTAGGTGGGATGTGAGAGCAAAGCTGCTGCTGATATCAGACTTCAGTGTGGCTCCTCATCTCCACAGTGTGTCTCCTGGCTCCATCTCCACCTCAAACCCAGGGTGGCTCTGCCATGGCTGACTCTACTTTAGGGTTTCTGAAGTATGTTTTGACAGCATGTGTATGGTGGAAGGTGTGTGTCTGAGCTGTGTGTGTGAAACTGCTCTCATTCACACTGTACTTCTCTGTCCTCTGAGTGGGGTTGTGTCCTCGGTCACATGATGACTGCATCTTGATCTTCTCAGTGCAGCAAGAGGAAGTGGACATCAGAGAGGACAGGCTTGTGACAGATGAGCACAGAAAACTGTTATTCCTCGTTTGGTCCCTAGGGGGCAGTAGGGGAGATAAACAGCCTGCTATAAAAAGGCAATCTTCTCAGTCAGAAACTTCATCACAACCCATTACCTCCAAAAGATAACTGCTAGTGAGACACTTTAGGCCACATCTACCTTAACACCTGACTGCCCCCCCCCTGCAGAGCAGGATGGGGGGGGGCAGATAAGCAGTGATCTCTAATCAGGTGTTTTCTCTCACTCCCTCTCATTCTCTGATAGGTCTTAGTTATAAACTAACTGTAAGCAACCGATCAGTGCTGTAAGCCCAGTGTACAGTACTGTGGAAAAGTCTTAGGCATGCAACTTCATTGTGTGTTGAGAAGTACAGGTAGATTCTTATCTACCATCAGGGGGGTTTCTGATTGGTCCCAAAGTCATTCTGCAGCCTGAGAATGACCTCAAACACCCAATCTCAGTCATCCAGAACTATCTTCAGCAAAAAGAAGGAATCCTGCACCAGATGGTATGGACCCAACAGAGCCCTGATCTCAACATGATCAAGTCAGTCTGGGAGGACATGCAGAGACAGTCAAAGTCTGCAGAAGAACTGTGGCCAGTTCCTCAAAATGTTTGGAAGAACCTACCAACCTCTACCTTAAACTGCATGCAAGTTTGCATAAGAGAATTGATGCTGTTTTAAAGGCAAAGGGTGGTCCCACCAAATATTGATCTGATTGAGGTTTTTTTTGTCTGCTGCACTTTTTAGAAGGTTTATTGATTAATAAGTATTCGTGGCATTATTTTTGGAACCATCCTCGCTTTATAGCATTTTTCCCACAGGTGCCTAAGACTTTTGCATAGTACTGTAAGTCACCTGTCAGTGATGTTGATTGCACTGTAGGTGGTCTGTCAATGCTGTAACCCCACTGTGGGTGAATTATTAGTGCTGTGGTCTAACTGAAGCTGGTGGTGCTATCTTGATCCATGGCCAGATTGACCAACACCAGTGAACAGTTTAGCACCGACAGGGTCTTGCGTTCTGGCCTGTAAGCAACACAGTGGGATGACAGTGTTGAGAAACAGACTAGTAAAGTTCAGACATGAATGTGTGAAAAGGGGGGTAAAAGGAGCGAAAGTCGCAGCCCGTCCTTTAAGGACAGCCACTCTGTAATGAATTATCAAGGAATTATGAAGCCTGATAAGATTATATAAGTGGCGCCACATTGCAGTGCATTTCATCACACTCACACATGGCCGCCTGAGGACTGAGCCGTGCGCTGCGGCTCAAACTGGAAGTGCTTCGGTGTGCTGTCCTGTAGGGCGTCAGGAGTGAATTTGACTTATATTTAGGTTAGGGGTCACACTTGTTTCGCCCTATTAGCTGTACTTCAGCTGGCACACACTAGTGACCAGGGAGGGCAGCACTTGCTTTAAGATTCATTGTGGAACAACCCATTTCTCAGTGATCTTCTCCATGCCACCCTTTTTTCCAGCTGTCGCTGCCAGTGCATCGCTCTGCAGCTCTGAGGGAGGCACTTCCGTGTGGCGCTGTACATATTTGTGTGTGTGAATGTACACTGTGATTCACCGTGGTACTAATATGGTTCTGGAGGCTAAAAGCAATGCATGGCGCCATGGCCATGAGAATAAAATAAAGTGTGTAATTGAGTTGTCATCAGGCCCCTCTTATCGGGCGTCTGCGGCTGCGGTGGCTGCTGTGTTCGCAGCCCCTCTGATTGTCGCACACAAAGAGGAGCAATTTCAGTGCAATCTGCAGATAAGGCTGGCCGGCGGCGCGCCTTCGTGCAAAACGTGTGATTTAATAAAATTGCTCCTTCATTTTGTGCTGCTATCACGCTTTTATCTGGGTACTTGCGAGCTCTGACACGGCTCCCGGTGCCGGTGCTTGAAAGGAACTTTCCTGATTTATTTGTGATGTTGAAGGGAAGCGAAAGGTCCGTTCATTACGAAGTGTCCCACGCAGACTGCTCACAGGCATCACGCTGCTGCTGTTTGCACAGCTTTGTGGTGCTGGGTTACACTTGGGTCCTGGCTGCAATTTTGCTGAGACTTTGGGTTCCCCCTGGTGCTGAGATGCATACTGAGCTCCATCCCAATTACCTCAGAAGGATGTAACAATTTCCTGCAAAGCGTCATTCTTTCAATTACTTTTTTACATTGAGCTGTCATTTTATTAGGCACCCCTGTCTTGTAGTATGACACCATGTGACTCAATTTGGACATTGTACAAGGTGCTGCTTGCATGGAACTGAAAGGTACCATACATTGACATGACTGCGTTGGGTTGCTGTGGACAGCTTCACATCTAGAGTTGAGTTCTAGGGACTGTGCAGACCATTAAAGTAATGAAAACTCATGGTCACTGTGATTCACTTCTGTTTGGTGATGATACTTGCCTTGTGATGCAATATCATGCTAGATTTGTCCATCCCAGGGTGGATAAACTGTAGCTGAGAATGGATGACCTTGGTCACCAACAATGTTCAGATATGCTTTCAGATGTTCTTCATTGGATATCGGGGGCCCAGGAAGACATTCTCCACATTATCATACTGCCACTACTGACCTGAACTATTAACACCAAACATGATAGCTCAATAGATTCATGATGCTCCCACAAAATTTTAATTCTTCCACCATCAACACTCCTCTAAGGTCCAGTTTTGATGCTCCTCTGCCCACTGGTTATGTGCCCCTTTGTTCTACACTGATAGCATTGAGACTTGACATCGTATTCAGCCACTGTAGCCCATTTGAGGCAAAACCTAATAGTGGTGCATTCTAAGCTGTCATTCAGCACACCAGTGTTCAATTCTGATGCGATTTGTCTGGTTCTGACCCGTCTGTTTAGTGCTACAATTCTAAACATTCTTCTTTGACCCCTCCAAACTACAAGCGGTTTTTTTGCCTTTCACACCATTCTCAGCACACCATTGCATCGACTAAGCATACTTAGCATCGACTATCAGACTATCAAGCACTAACTGATGCTAGAATCTCTGGTTTGCCTAATCTATCCCCCACACCACAGTCACATGACATCTGACTTGTTGGAATGTACAATTTGTTTGAAGGTGGAGAGTACCTAATAAACTGGCAACCCAGTGTATACAGCAGGGTAATTTTTACTGTGTCAGTTCAGGGTAAATACCCTGACCAAGAGAAGTACAGCAAGAGAGAGGTGCTGCACTTCCTGCTGCTTCCATTTTAAAACTTAAAATTACCCAAAGATGCAGTCAGTAAATTATTTGCATGAGACCCAATTTTAAAAGCATATCAAATGTTTGCTTCAGTATACAAATATAAAGCAAACAACATGCAAATCATTTCTTAAACATGCTCTGCATAGAGAGCGAGAAACATTTATTATAGGCTGAAACATCACACAAATGATGAAACATTTAGTGAAAACGTTTTTTATTGCTTTTGTTCAATATTTCATGTCTCAATCTTGAGCTTAAATTGTAGAAAAACAGGCTGTGAATCTTTTTCTGGGTCTTTGGTATCCTGCAGTAACACAACAACCATCTGGTTATTGACACCAGATCCCAGTTTGTTTTACCACAAAGTTCACCTGTAAAATGGAGGACCTAACAATCAATAACTTTCCATCAATAAGCGGTTCAGCTATCATCTGGCCCAGAGACTTTAGATGAGGTTCATTGTTGAACGTCAGGGTTCAGACCTCCTCCAGCCTGAGGTTTGAAGCTGTTTTGCTCTGTACACCTGTGTGTCACTTTCCATGAAAATGTATTCTGTACAGTAGACAAACTGTGTCCAATCCAGGTAGCAACCAGGCATTAAGGAAACAATGGATGGGCATTCTTTATTCATTAATTCTTTATGCACTTTTGTTGAACACTCATAATGTTCAAGTTGCAGAAAAAAAACAAACGTCCCCTGGTTCTTCTCAGAGATCTAAGTCCCAAATGGCTCCAGGATTCAGGTGACCACAGGCTGTTTATACAAATCAGTGCTGGCCTCACCTGATGCTTGTTGCCTTCTAGTCACCCTCTGATCAGTCAGTGAGGAAAGACTGTGTGGACTGTAAAACGTGAGGAACTCTTTTGCCACTCCTCACTTCTGCTAGCTGCATTTTCCAGCAATGGAGAAGAGCAGAAGTCTCATTGCTCAACCGCAATGGAATCACACTAACACAATGAGTCAAGTTCAGCCAGCAGGTGGTGCTGTGGTTAGGGCTGCCACCAAAGACCCAAGGTCTGAATCCTATCTCCTGTCATAGTTCCATGTATTAAAGTACTTATTCTGTACTGATACAGTAAAAGTACCATAACTGTGTAAGTCACCGCAAATTACTTTAGTAAACATACAAATAGCACACACAGTGTGCGTGATGCAGAAGGCTGAGCAGTCCAGTGGGGCTTCACATGTGACAGACCTTGTAAGTGTGGTGGCTACTTTGAGGTTAATCCAGTTGTGTGACGCACAAGTGTTTGATGCTCAAGTGTTCCAGGGACTCCTTAATTTCAGCTTTCCTTCCCAATTATGTAACCTGTGGAGTGAAACCCTTTGGCAGTTGTTTGTGTTGGACAGCGCCAGTTAATCACAGTTGCACTCAAAATGCTCCTCATAATGAACCCTCTTGCTGTTTGTCACAATGATGACACGTCCACCTCAGAATAGAAAGCCAGAAGACCTCTGAGATGCTGTCGTCACCTATGGGAGAATCCTGTAGAGGAGTTTCGAACAGGATGCCAGAGCACTCAGAGAACATAGTGGAAATAAAGGCTTCCTGGCCCATTAAAGATTTACCACACTGCCCTGTTACCACATTTACAGAACGTCTGGTACTTTTTAATATCAACTGCATCATGTGGGAATTGCTTCAGCGGAATGGTTTAACATGGTCGGATGTTAACCCAGCAGAGTGCAGGAGCAAACATCCTTTTACTTCAAGGAGACACCATCAGTACAGCACATGGCTACTTCAACACACTGGTGATCAGTGTAGCTTTACAGTCATGGACCAGTATTCCGTGGTTTACCACACTCATACTCAATGAGCCAAAGTACTTGTACAACCAGTGGACCAGTGTTCAAGAGTTTAGCTCACTGTTCCTCAGGACCGATGTACCTGTACAGTCAGGGGGCCAGAATTTAAGAAGAATCAAGAATCATTCATTGTCATGCTGCCTTATCTAACATGAATACAAGATAGAACAAAATAAAGTACCTCTGGTCCATGGTGCGCTGTACACTTAACAAGAAAAAAGGTAAATCTAGATAAAAATATTGAAAAGATCGGTAATATAGATATAAATATGACGATAAAAAATAGAAAGAGAAATAAATAAAAAGATGGATAAATGTCATTCAATGCGTTACCACAGTGGTGCTCAACTGTCAGTATACTGGTAGTTGCTGAATCTATAAACAGGTATTTATTGGGTCAGTTCTCTGGTATTTGTTGAGTTGGCACTCAATTTGTTTCGTCTAACCCACTGTCATATGTACGCACTCCATAAGAAAGAGGAAAATCCCACAAGATTACAGTTTCCAGAAATAATCTTAACAGTTCTCCATCCAGTTATTTTTACTTTCTCTCCTGTGGTTGTGCAGTATGTCTGAGGTTTTACTTTGGTCCTCTGATTTAAAGTAATTTTCTTGCCAAAATCTGGAACCTTTTTGACGTGGACTGTTTCTCTTTTGTTTGCTTCCTATTGATCTGTGGAAAAGTTTTGAGTTTCAGTTCAGCACTGAGTTGAAAGAGTTCAGTGTCTCCCTCTTTTGAAATTAAATCAAAGAAATGCAATTTATTATTTATGAAAATATGGTACTGCTCTCCAGAAAACAAACTTAAAAAACGTCCTTGCAGCTGCCCTCCACTTTCTTAGTCTTTCAGACACCCAGTGCTCATTTCCTTGTGTCCACAGCAACCAAGGGAAGCTCAGGTTGAGCTTGTGTTGTGAGCTGTTTCCCAGAGAGCACATTGACCTATTATTGTACCTGGTCATAAGTGGGCAACCCCAACATGGTATACTTCACTGTCAGGTGGCCCATTCCAGTGGGGGGGCTGGCGGTTTACATCCTCATGCCTTTAGCTGCAGATATGATGATGGTGTGACCATGTCTCTGTCCAGGGGATGTCGCTGCTGCTAACGGATGCACTTAAAGATTTATCTCCAGAGGAATTATTCATGAGGCATCACTGCTGTGTATGGTGTGTGAACATAGAAAGTGGAGGTGGGTGTCGGGCTGGTGCATGAGCAGCTTTCACATGTGCCATGTGTCGTCCTCCTGCTAACTGTGTCTTTCCGGGAGCTTCCTTTCTGTTAGACAAGAACGAGGTCCTTCACAGCGCTGTGATGCTCATCCTTGTTGCTCACTGGCGTGGAGCAGCGGTCATGCTACTCCAATGTGGGTTTTCCCAAATCCGCGCTCACTCCTGCCAAGCTGAGCGTGACCCCCCACAGAGACACGTGTGACCGTTTCCATAGCAACAGCTGATCTTCTCCCTGCAGCAGTAGGACTCGGAGCGTAAAACAGGGGCTGAACCTCATCCAACCCAATTTAGGTATTAGTGGAATAACAGTCGGCCGTATTATTGACTACCTCTTGTGTTCATTTCCCTGCGTCTCAAACAGATGGTTTCAGAAATGGACTGAATGCAGGGCTGAAATTGCTCAGTAAGAAATGGTGTTGCTTCTACTTGATGATTAATGACATTTCAACATAAGCCATTAAAATCCTGTTGTTTCCTAGTGTTGTGTCTAGCTTTATATCCTAATACACGGTGCTGTATTAAAAAAGGTGTTTGCTTCACAGAACTGCTGTTAGACGGCAACCTTTTCCCGCAAGGAAATCTTGACAGTTATTTCCAAGACCAACCTTGGGGTGACCTGCTGGAGCATGAGAAGCGTGGTGGCTCTCGGGATTTCACTTTTCAAGGGAGATGTACTCAGTATAATGGAATTCAGTTCCTTCTAGATCTCCCTCGTCTCACTAACAGTGTAGTAAGGGCACTCCCTGCTAACCTCTCTGTTTCTCTAGGCTTGCTTTATTGTGATTCTGCACTTATACAGATGCTCACCACTTAATCATTCAGGAAAGCACCCTGGTGGTGGTAACAAGTCCTCTGGAAGAATACATCAGTGTAGTTCGGATCAGTGTACGGCAGATCTATGTAGTGCAATGCTGTATTTTGCTTTGTACATAAGAGATAACACTTCCTCCTGCACACACATTAGATGATGTAGGTGCACAGAAAGGGAGCAGAAGAGAGAGAAGGAATGAAATTAAAAAGTTAGACTGCAATGGTGAATAGCTTGGGAATTGCTTAGAATAGCTACCATCTAGCTCAGTCCGTGTGGTGTTTGCATGTTCTCCCCGTGTCTATGTGGGTTTCCTCCCACAGTCCAAAGATGTGTGTTTCAGGTTAGTCAGACTCTATAAATTACCTATAGTGTTTGCATGTGTTAGTGAGTGTGTGTGGCTGATGGATTGGTGTCCTGTCCAGGTTGTGTCCTCCTAGCCTTGTGCACAGTTATTCCAACAAAGGTCCCTGTACTGCTATAACTCCACTCTGGACAAATGGTTACAGGTAATGGATTGATGGATAATGGTGAAAAGCATTGTGTTCATCCTTGTTGCTCACTGGCGTGGTGCAGCGGTCTTGCTACTCCAAAGTGGGTTTTCCCAAATCCACACTCACTCACTCATACAATAAAGTTTCTAAAATGAAGGAACTCTGTGTTTCATTTGGACTGATGGCACAGCATAAACTATTGACAAGGATGGGAAGATGCAAGTAGAGCAGCATGCAGTAGGTCCTTGTAGAGTAGATCAATGTATAGGAAAAAACATAGAGCAAATCACTGTACAGAGCATAAGTGTAAGGCCAGTACAGCACAGTGATGTAGCGACGTGTTTGTTTCCAGTTGCATCTGGACTCATGTGCTTCATCGTGGCCCTATGGCTGGGGTCAGCTGGAGGGGTCATCACAAGGCGTGCTGGAGTAATTCAGTAATTCACTGTCCAGCTTGGCTGTTAACATGTGTGGTCAGCCTCCACATTTTGTCTGAACACTACTGTGTTCATGTATCCTTGCAGTGTGGGGTGCTGCAGGCCTCTTCATGTTGAGTTCCCTCTACTGTAGGAAAGGAAATGGAAGAACACAACTAACGTATTCACTGCACTGTAGTACAGGGTACTGCTTAACTGTCACGGCTGTGCAAATCATGTTGGTCCTCATGCCTCTTCACTGGTTGTGTGATGATGTCTACTCTGTGTCTTCATATTTTAGTACCCAATATTTCATGCTGCAGCCATTTAAGTGAAACAATTACAACTGTCTAGAAGGCATGGATTGTCAAAAATAATGTAACAACCTGCCTTGAACATATGCTGTTTGTGGTGTAAGCGATGGAAGACTTGGGAGACAAAACTGTGGGAGCACAAAATTTATTCTTCTGCAGCACATCTAAACAGCACCCAGTGAACACTATGACAAGCCCCTCTTAAACACAATGAGCAGCACCAGGGACATTGTCTCCTGAGACTCCCACAATGGTTACACAAGTATTTACACCCATATACAACAGCCTTGCATAAGAGGGAAATCACAGCTCCACCTGCTACTACTACAACGCTTTTAACACTAACACTAGAAAAGCTTAAACAATATTCAAGGTTTTTAACCTAAGGAAATAAGGCTGCATTATTGTAAGTTATCATATTTGCATCAGAGACACAACAGCAGGACAGTTTTACGTTCTCATGTCAATTTTTTTCTCCATTGCCAATGTAGCTCAACAATTTATCAAAATTGTCAGTATAAATAACAGAATCTGTCAAAAACACATGACCTGTGCTTGAGCAAAAACCTTAACCTCATACACCACAGAGCCACAGAGAGACAATTTTCATCTGCTTTTGTGTTTCCTCCTGCTAAAATGACAATTTGTGTGTTATTAGGATGGAAAGGCTCCCCTGAATATAAACAAGCTATTCAAACAATCTCTAGTTGATACCAATTAGGTGGGTGAAGCATGTAATTGATTTTTAGCTCAGTGACTCTGCGTCAGTCACCTATGATGTTTGGGCTCCAGTGCTTTTCGAAGGTGGCCAACCTGTGAAGCACGCTGCGTTTGCACCATTTCTCACAGAAATGTTTTCATTGGAATAGCTGCTTCACTGCAACCGTTTACATCAATCATTTTCTAATTTTGCACACCAGAGATGTCACACATATTTCTTATGCAGAAGTAGATTCTCTGTTAGAGCCAAACAAAGACTCTCTGTATCTGTGTGAAACTCATTCTAACAAGGCTGTAGACAGTATGGATCCAATATGTTTAGGAGTTTCTGTGTTGCAAATGAGAGGTCACAATACAGGTGAATGTGCGTAAAATTCATATAGAAATGGGGAGGAATAACTGGCGGGCAGTAAAGATTCATATTCAGTTGAGCCAGTGCGTTGAGTTTGTAGGGGTTTCCTTTGGGTTAAAATAGTTAGGATTTATGTTGGATTAAACCACTAGAGGTTCTTGTTGGGTTGAGGCAGCCGAGGATCCTGTTGAGTCAATGCTGAAGGGTTCTTGGTTCTTGCTGAAGTGAGACAGTAAGAGTTCTCTTTAGAAGTGAAGCAGTTGAAGTTTCTCTTGGGTCAAAGCATTTGAGCTATCTGCTGGGGTGAGGCTGCTGTAGTTCCTTTTGGGTCAAGGTTGTAGGGTTTATTGGTTACTGTTTGGTTGAGGCAGCAGCGGTTCCCAGAGGAGGTGAAGCAGGTGGGTTCCTGCTGTATCAATGCATTTGTGGTCTTTATTAGACTCAGGCTGCTGGGGTTTCTGTTTCTGGTGATGCAGTGGGGTTCCTGGTGGTTTGAGGGCAGGTCTTGGACAGAGGGGACTTCAGTGGCCAACAAAAAGAAGACTGTGTTGAACACATCAAGCAGTGTGGATATGTTTATTTTTTTCAATTACAGACAGGGACTTACAAAGCTTTTGCTGTAATCCATTTTTCTCCAGCAGACACTCGGGGGGGGGGAAGCAGAGCTTACAAACAATCTCTTAAAGGCTGATATAACTCACCCCGATTGGCCAGGGGAAGAGTCCCAGCCCTTCTGTCCAGAGCTGGTCAGTGAAGCGAGGACCGAGGTCTTATGTCTGTCACAGTGGAACATTTATCAGCCAGTGGCACAGGAGTTTGGACGGACTTCTTTTCAGCATTTCCCTTATAAGGATCCTTCAAACAGACTTGTTCCCCAGGGCCCTGTGTGGCTCTGTTAAAGGATAGTTGACACACCAGGGTATGCACCAGTAAATCTCACACACGCAGTGGCCATAAAAAACATACTGTTTAATGCTGAAAATTGTGGCCTCACATAAACTTTACAGCCTCTGTCACATACAGCTCATCATCTTTACATGTTGAAAGAATGTAGTCTTATGTATACAGACTGCAGTGATTGTGCTAAATACCCACGGTGTGTGTTCTATGCTGATATGCATTAATGGCCCCTGTTGCTGCTCAGTGAAAGAGCAGGAAAAATTGAGGCTGTTCTGCTCACAGATCAATCTGCAAGTCGAACCACACATGTTAGCAGCAGTCAGGGCTTTGCCATGGTACTCAGTGTGGTACAATGGTCACTTCAATGTTCACCTTACTCAGACAAAACTGGTTTTGCAGCAGACAAACGTGTCATCCACTTCACAAACCTCTGCAGAGGATAGACCCCACAGGGAATCTTGCTAGGAAATGGTAAAAAACCCCAAAAAGAAGGAGTTGAGCCTGGAAGCTTGTTTGCAGCATGTGAGGTATTTTTCTGCATCTGTTTATTCCTCTGTGTTTTTGTATTCCTCTGTTTCTCTCCTCCAAGGTGCGTGTATGTGAAGGGAAGCAAAAGTGAGTACATAAATGGGCAGCGAACTCAAGACTGTGGACCCCTTTCCACTGAAAGCCTTTCCAGAGACTCAAAAAATCATTATCTGAGGTGGCTTTGAGATAGCGCTCATTTTCCTCTCAGCAGCATACACACACACAAACATATACACACATATACACACAAACAATTAATCTGTGAGACACAGGAAATGCCTGATGTTTGGGGGTTTTGTGTTAAGTGTGCGACAGCATGTTAGTGAAGGTTGTCCTCTTGCACCTGGAATGCGGGCTGTTTGACCCTTTCCCACCGACAAGACCAAGGGTGTGAATCACACGCAGGTGGAGATGGAGTTGCACTGAAGAGGAGACCACCGAGATCAAGGTCCAGTGCCTGGTCCAAGCAAAGATTCAGCATGCTCATCATAATGATGGCAATGGGGCCTCATACTTAGCTGTCCACAAGCAATGGCTTCCTGCCCTTGTTCAGCTGGTGCTGCTGAAGCATCTGGCCACCTGTCTTCCTTCAGAAAGCAATAGGACCAGGGTGGCATTTTGTGATTGTCTAATTTTTTGTTTCATACCCAGACCCCAGTGCTCTCCAGGGAACTTGCTCATTGGGTCTTTCTTGGATGTGGCAGATATTAATTGGCTCTTCTCGGATGGAGATGATATTGATTGGCCTTGTGTCGAACAGGAAGGCTGCTGATTGGTTGGTTCCTGGCTCTCGGCTAGGACTCCTGGGGCCGCGTGTCCGGGAAGGGTCTCTGTGCTCTTTGCTTTTTTCTTCACTGCAGTTCTCCTGCAGTGTGTTTAAGGTTAAGCTGCCTTGATCCTTTGGGTAGCTGGGGAACACATGTGGCGGTTCAGTTTGCTAGTTGTCAGGGTTTGATAAAAGGAGAAAAAGTGCTCGTAATACACAACAGCCAAATCCAAAACTACATATAAAGGTATTTTACAGTGGAAGTTCTGCAGCTATACTATACAACCACAGTTTCCTTGCTAAAACAGTGACAAACGCATGTGTCTTTCTATGTTAACATCCTTATTTTAGCACCAGCCTTGTGCTAGTCTTGGTTTGGTCAGCCTCAGTGCTGTGTTAGCGACGGGACTATACTAACTTCAGCGCTAAATTGGCACCAATACTATGATAGCTTCACTGCTATACTGGCAGTAATGTTACAATACCTTGAGTGCTATGTTACTGCAGGGTGTTAGCAGGAGCCTGTCTAAAGTTCCCCCAGTTATTGTTAGCTCCCCCCGTGTTAGTCTCTCCTGAGCCAGTGCTGTGCCTCTGTTAAGGCAATGTTTCTTTTGGCCTTGCTCTCCCACTGTATTAGAAACGGTCCTTTGATAGCAACATCCTCATGTTACACCTTCCACCTTTCTCAGTGTCAAACCTCTGTTGGTATTGCTCACAAAGGGTGTCGGTGTGCATGGCCCTGCTGAAAATTCGTACCTCGGAGTGTCTTTGCTGGCTTCTTCTGTCTCAGCAATTTGCCGCCGTCATCCCTGTAAGTGCCGCATGTTTGGAAAGAGATTACAGCGCTGAAGGAGGTGGCGAGCCAGGAGGTGGGAGGCAGCACACAGGACTGGGCATGCTTCGCTTCCCCACAGGCCCAGGGCTGAGCAGGCCCTTGATCCAGACCCCAGCCAAGCCCAGTCAATCCACCCACACTGAGCGACTGACTGGGTGTGGTAACAGGTGCACTGGGGTGCGATGTCTGTGAATATACATTAATACAGACGCAACTTTGCTTGGCTCGAATGTGTATATGTGTGAGTTTGTGTATGTTTGTGTGTTTTTTAAGTGTGTGTGGTAAAGAATGCGTGTCTGTGTGTTTATGAGCCCAGCTGAAATTGGGGGGATCAAACAAACAGATAAACACACCTCCGGCACATTGAATGTGTGACCTTCCTTTTGTCGTGTCTCGGTGAGGTAAAATTACACTGTGACTCAGTGGAAATGGTGCGGAGTGAGAGCCGTTCGTCAGCAGCGCTCATCATTGCCAAGAGCGAGAAATCTCTCACTTTCACTCCTGCTTTTCATGTTATTTTGGAACTTGGCATGGGGTAGTGCAGTGGAGACGTGAAAGTCTCACCCCACCTCTGAGAGCTGCACTGGGGGTGATTCTGGGGGGCCAGAAAGGGGACAGGGCTGCACATATGACCTAATGGGACTGCATTGTGACGTAAAGATTACGAAAATGTAAAACTTGTAAACACAATGTGTGAAGAAACTAGGGTCTACTGGAAGGTTGTGAAATTGTGTGCTGTACAGGATCCTTAGTTTCCCTGAAGGATCAGTGGGATTAGGTGTTGGACAAATGGGTGGGGCTGGGGTGTGGTCACATGGGGAGTGACTGGGTGTGACATGAGTGTGAATGGGATGTGGGTGGGCTGTTGCTCAGGGGGGTGCATGAGTATATCTAAGGTGTGGCTAGCGCAGCACTGAGAAGAATTGTGATGTGGACTGAATATGGCTGAGGTGTCTTTGGTGCAAGACTGAGAAGTACTATATGACTGAAGTGTATGGAGGTGACCTATTGACCATTGAAACTGAGCTGTCTTCTGTGCCATGTTTCCCCATCAATCCTCGTGCTCAGTCTGATTGGACCGTGCTCATCAGACAGGCCCCTGTCCTCCATGTTGTGCCTTCAACATATGCCTACAATACTCTTCTCTATACTTATTGCACCCTAGTGGAGAAGGTCAGAAAGATGCTGAGAAATTAATCTCTCCATCCCATAGATAAAGTGGTCTTTCAGGTGGTGCAGTGCTGCTCATCTCTGACAGGAACCATGTTTCAGAGAAGCAGAGGCTTTGCTTTGCCAATCAACACCACATCTTGAAGTTGACGCCCACATGGCCTGTTCCCACAGAAACGAGCGCGTCAGTTCTTTATGTAAGAGCTATCATATGGCCTTGCCTTCTATGAATGAAGCCCGTCTGGCTTTGGTAGGACCTCCTCCTACCCTCCTATCCTTCTCTGCAGTAGTGGAGAATAGAAATCAGGGCCCTTGTGTTCTCTGTGTTGTCTGTTTGCTTCTCTCCAGCGGTCCTGCTGGAGCATTTTCTCCCAGTGAGGAAAGCTGGAGCTGACCTCAGCATGTGTGTGCAGGACCAGCTTGGGTCTGATCACAGTCCACATCTGAGGTGACAGATCATTTTCTGTTCTAAATGACTCCATTAGCTTGGCTGGTAGGAAGCAGTGGGTGTAGTCTCTCCTCACCATTGAGGGTGAGGGGTGGACTCCAGGATGCTCAGATGTCCTTGGGTGAACAATTTATGCCAAACTGCCCACTTCTGACAGGCTGCCACACAGTGATGTGGGAGGAGGCAGCGAGATGGTCACTCGGGAGGCTGAGCTGCATCCACACAATTCAGAGTGAAGTCACAGAAGACAAAACGTGGAGTCTGCTGTAGAGTCTGAGAAATCACCTTGACATTTGAGATGAAGCAGACAGTTCGAAATAGACGCTGTGGAGATAAAAACATTTCAACAGAAAACAAGATAAACCGACAGATCACATTCAGCTGTGGTCTTCACTGCCCTTCAGCACACGCTCTGAATGAGATAATTTCATTGGTATCTGGTCTACCGCTCATCCACAGCTGTGCAGGTGTGTCTATACTTGGTAGTGAGAAGCAGAGCACTGTGAGGCACTTGTTTAAGAGTTCAATCTATGGTGTCCAAGACATGCTCTAGGATCTGGGAATTTTGAATAAGGAATATGCAGGTAATCATATTTCTCTGTTAAATCCCAGAAGCTCAGTGAGCTCAAACCCCTCACTGTGTGATTGTTTTTGTGTTGAGCACGAGATTCACTGAAATACCACAGAACACACACAAGCACACACACACACACACACACACACACACACACACACACACAGAGTTATGACAGTTTCTGTGGTTCCAAGTAGAGTCATTACTGAATACTGAGTATCTGTATCAGGCAAATAGAGTAACCACTGAGTACTGAGTAATTGTTTCACAAGATAAAGTAACCACTGAGCACTGAATACTGAGTATTTGAGTGGTGATGACTCAGGGCTGCCGTGGGCTGAGGGCCATCGCTTCTTGAACCTTGAGAACACTTTTTGTTGTGTTGCCTCCTGTTGCCATAGTAGTGTTGTGCTGTGTGACAGGTGGCTGCAACTTTCGTAACAATGGCCCCGCCCACAACGGCTCGCTCATTAAAAAGCTTTTTATAGAAGCCGCCCTCAGCATTTGCATATGTGCTAATTGATTGTCAAAAAGTGATGTTTCCAAGACTCTTGACACGAGACCTGTGCTCCTCTATTGTGTTTCAGTCTTAGCGTGTTCATAGTTTTTCAGAAGGTATCCAGAAGTTTGAGCGGCTGACGTGGGGGTGGGGGTACTTCGGAGCACATGTTCCTGGGAAGCATGGGATTGTGGGTAAATCTGGTGCGCAGTGGGAGTCGTGATTCATAGGCCTCACCCAAGGGACTTTGCACACACAGCTGTGTGCGGGGGTACTGACGTGTTGGAGATCACAGATGACACTAAAGAGTGAAGAGTGTGTTTGTGTTCATGTGCAGGGGGCTCTGTGTGAAGCCCAACAGAGTGAAATATCTACATCAGACACTCAACCTATTTTTTTCCTGCTTGTGCTGCAGTATCACACCTGTCTTAATTCTGAACATCGAAGGATTGTGAAAAAGATGTGTAGCAGGTGGCGTAGTGGTTAGAGCTGCTGCCATGCACTTCAACCTGTGTTCCAATGGCACCTCCCGCTGTAATACCCTTATCCTGAATTGATACAATGAAAATAACCCAACTGTATAAATGAGTAAATCATTCTAATTGTATAAACATTATACAAATTTTAAGACTGGAAAAAATGTATAAACGTAGAAATTGTACACCCACCACTGGTTGGCGTTTTCTTGTGGTTCAGTTCATGTGCTGTGCTGTGATTTACATGGAAGGTGTGTGCAAAGGTAGGCAGACTAACCAGTCACAGTGCTGAAGTAAAAGTACTGTTACTAAAAAAGTTCCCAAGTGTAGGTAAATGCATTTGTATAAAAATTTACTTCCATAAAAGTAAATAAAATAGCATCAGATCAAAAATCTATTTGCGGCTAGACATTTGATTGAAATTGATATTTTAATGTTCTGAACCAACAGCACTGTTAGCAACACCAGTATTCAGTTTTAACTCATCTTTTCAGTAAATATAGTGTGGAAACAAGACTGTCAATTAGACTGATAAAATGAACACGTGTATAAACACTTGCTATAAGACACAAATAGCTATTTCTGTCACCACAGCTCATATGTTTAAAATTTTATACAATAGAAGAAACTTAGCCAGCCAACCTGTTTAAGGAACATTTAGACAGACTATTATAAAAAATGAATTAAATTCGTCTTTAAAAATTAAACTTTTATTACATGGGGAAAAAATGATCAAACTTATTCAGACATGTGAAGTTCAGTAAGCTATGATGTCAGTAAAAGTAGGACTAAATTCAGTAGTAAACTGACTGGCCAGGAATAAATGTTGTCAATGAAATCCAGTGTACAGCTGACAGCAGGAGATATTATTGCTGGGTTTAAGTATAAGAGAAGATTTTAAGGAGAGAAGTTTAAAACATTAAATGCACAAAAATGCTAAATTAATGAGAAGAGGTGATGGAAATGTATAACACTGAATTTTTTTTCTTTAAGATTGTAACAGAAACAAAAAGTATGGATGACTTACACTGAATACTAGAATGTTTCAAAAATTTACTTAAGGAAAAATAATAAAAAAATATAATACCTTACTACTCATTGGGTGTCCAGTGGAAATGAGATTAACTTCTCATGGGGTTTTTCAAAAAATGAAATTGTTATTATGCAAATGTGTGCTTGATCAATATCTGATGCCTCCTTGGCCTGCAGTAAGATGGATGCAAAATAGGTTTTATGTTGCCTTATTGGTCTTTTGTTCACACCGTTCACACTGTTCCATCATCTATATTTCTGTAAATGTCACCAAGTCACTCTCTTTTGTTCATATCAGATTTATTGTAATAACCACCTTTCAGAGCAAAACACAATCCTTTTAAGCTGCCCCTGGTCCATGTGAAAGGCAATCGATGGATAATCTAAAAGACAACTAAATCCCTGGGCTTTCATTACCACCAATTTCCACTGGCAGCTGTGAACTATGCTCTTGTGGAACTTGACCCTGAAAGCCACCAGAACCTGGGTCCTGCAGAACATCTTGGTGTATCAGGTCTCCAGATCTATGAGACCTCATGGACTCTTGTCCCCTCTGAGGTGTGGCTGGTTAGTCCCACCTTGACAATGATGTCTCTGGACAAAGGTGTCTTGAGGTTCCTGTGGTACAGAAAGCTCCTTTAACTCAGCTGAGATGATGGGTTTGTCTCTCCTCCTTTCCTGGACCTCTACGGATCCTCTGAGAGCAGATCTGAACTGAACCACAAATGGAAGTTTCACCACACAGGGTTGTGATGGTCCAGACTCTATCCTGGAAACACAGGGCACAAGGCAGGTTACACCCTAGCTGGGGTGCCAGGCCATCATAGAATAAATACATGCATACTTGCTCAAATATGCGCACACACACACAAACACCACAGGCAATTTAGAGTCTCCAGTCAACCAGAAACTCAGGTCTTTGAACTGTGGGAGAAAACCCAAGTGAATACTGAGAGTTTATTCCAAAAACTGAGCTGGATTAGAACTCATGTCCAAACTAGGTCCTGCAAAGCTCCAGTGCTACTTGCAATGCCACTGTGCCACCTCTGCACCAGTAAATAGACTTTTAATTATCAATTACATTTAATTTTCCCCTTTTTTTTAGGTTTTTTTATATCTGTTCAGCCATGAGGATGACAAAGATCATGGCTGTGACAATGCTGTGGGCACCATTTTGACTGCACTTTAACTGCAGCTTTAACATGTGAGACATGACGTTTACAGACCATAGCTCTGCTGATATTTTTCTGTTTTGACAAATGCTGCAGTGATCTTCGGAGAGAAGGGGTGCACAGTTAGAGGATGGGCTCTCCAGTGAAGTTCTGTGATGTGTGATTTCCAATGTCCGTTGAGGAATGTGACATGCCCACAGTGTTAAACTGGAAAGATGGACAAAAACATTTTTGTGGAAGCAAGTTAAAAGAGATGGATGTTGCAATGGAGATGCACTTTTCAAGTCACATATCAGAATAGGTCATAGGTTTCAATGCCACAAATTTGCCCCTGCACACAAAAGTGGGACATACATTTGTCTATGAGATGAACGCACAGTCAGTTGGTCCATCTAATTCATACTGAGTCAACAGGTCCATCAGGTGAACACACAGTCAACTGGTCATTCAGTCTATCAGATGCCTGGGAATAGATGTGAGGGACAACAGATGAAATGTGATCTGGTGAATGATAAATGACTCAAATGGGTGAGATGCTGAACCATAGATGATACACACCACTTTGTTTCACTCTCACTCATTTCCAGCACCAGAGGCTTCCCTGTTAAGCCAAATGCTAATGTATGGCATATTGATATTATTGACTGGCTTCAGCCCAGCTGTGCTCCTCAAATGGCTCTATTGTAGCTGATTTACCATTTTCATCATTATTTTCATTGTCATCTTGGCGCACCCCTACACCTCTGTGTGTCCTTCCTCCCTCCCTTTTGCCGTGTGCTTCACTGTGTTTGTGAAAACGTTGCACTCTTCCTCCTATCCTCCTAGCACCCCCCGCCCCCAGCCTTGATGGTAAGGCTAGCTCTGGGTGTGCGAGGGTGGGGGCTTGCTTGTCTCGTCGTGGTGAGAGAGCTTTGAGTGGGATTTGTGTCTCCTCCCCCTCTTCTCCCGCTCTCTTGCTCGACCTGGAGGTGGAGAGAAGCGACGCCATCCCTCTCTCTCTTTGTCGCTCCATCCCTCTCTCTCTCTGTCTCTATCTCTCTCCCCTTCTGTCGTGCTGCTACTCTCTGGCTCCTGCCTCTCAGCGTCCAGGGCAGTGCTGAGGAGCTTTCTCACTCTTGTTGGATGGTCGAGCTGCTGTATTTGGGAGATACCGGTGGGCCTCAGCGGGAAGGCAGCACAAAAGGGAGATCAGCTGGGAGGCTTCAGTGTGCAGAGAGACAGGGGTACTGCAGGAGGACCTGGCTGATCTGGGATTTCTGGCAGCAAACATGGGCCCTGGAGGTGTTGTCTCCTCTCATAATGGCCCATAGGGGAGGGGGCTGCAGAGCTGCTGTCCGGCTGCAGTGAGGCGGTGCCCGCAGCCACCGAGCCCGGAGCCCAAAGACACCCCGCCCTGGTGGTGGGGGTGGGGGAACTGACTCAGCACGTGACCGCAGACCCCCTTTTCTTAGACCCTGCACCTGGCAAGAGGAGGAGCGCCGGAGACTGACGGCTGGGAGTGCAGTGTGGAGCTGTGGAGGGAAAGAGTCGTGTTGCCGGAGGGATTTACAGCCCGATTCCTTGGAGCAGTGCTGTCTCCACCCGCCACCCGCCGACACCTTGTCCTTGGAGTTGCGTCGCTCCTTTGAGGGGAACTGCATGAGTGCAATCTCCCTGCTCCCCACCCAGCTGCTGTGTGTCTGCATAGCTGCGTGCGTGTGTGTGTGATTGTGTGTGTATTCTCATGCATATGTATGTGCATAAACTGCTGTGTCTCAGTATTTCATGGTATGTATGTTTATCGACCTGCGTGTTTGCCTGTGGATCTGCATATTTCAAAGTGTGAGGGTGTTTGCACACCCTCAAAAAGGTCTGCATGAGCGTGCATATCTTTGAAAGGCTGCGTGTCTCTCTGTGTCTACACATCTCCCTAAGGCTGTCTGTGTGCGGGTATCTGCGTGCGTGTGTGCTTCCTTAACATGCCTACTGGTACCCGCCACCCACCCACCCTGCACTCTCCATGCTCACCTGGCTCCTGGGCCCAGGTTTAACCCTTATCAAGGCAGGATGAGTGACAGCTCTGGACCAGCCATGCCAGGGGCTTTGATTTTGGAGGAGCGGGATGGGGGCGGGGCTGGAGGAGGAGGTGGAGCTGGGCGGGAGCAGGCCTCACCCGCGGAGGCGGGGCCGCTGCGCTGCGGGGGCTGTGCCATGTGGACTCGGCAACAGACATGGCTGTGCGTGGTGCCACTACTCATTGGCCTGGTGGGACTAGGCCTCAGCCTCATGTTGCTGCAGTGGATCCTTGTGGGCTCTGTGCCAGACTATGTGCCCACCGACCTGGTGGATGCTAAGGGCATCGGCCAGGACCCCATCTTCCTATCCAAACCCAGCACCTTCCCCAAGGGGCCAGCCTCCACTGCAGCCACAGCGCCCGCTACAGTGCCTGATGCCAGCACCACCACTGCTGTCGCCACAGCCGTAGGTAGAACTCGACCTGGGATTCGGTCCGGCCCAACAGCTAGCAGCCAGGCACCACACCTTCACAACCGTATCAGCACCCGTGTGACGACCGGCAGTACCACCACCCGTGCCCCTAGAGTTGTCACTCCACGCAGCACAGTGCGACGGGTAGGAGGTGGCAGCCGCAGTGGATTACCATCCTCCACCGGCAGGGCTGGGCCGTCTGCTGTTCCCTTGCCCTCTGGCCACCCAGTCTTGCACGACTCCACGCAGACACAGAGCCATGACCATCCACCAAAGGGCCCACCTGCCACTCCAGCGCGACCGCACCCCCATGCTAAGACATGTAAGTGCTCACATCGGTCTTGTATCCTCTGTGGGGCAGTAAGCCTGCATGTTTCAGTGCAACTGGATATCAGCAATAGTTTGAAGGCATCAGGTGGTTGTTCCCAGTACAGCTGGCGAATGGCTCAGATCATTGCGATGGTCTTCGTGTTTCATGTGTTATGACTTGTTGTTGTTTCTTGTCTTTTTCCATGTTTGAGAAATTTTGTATTTGAGGTACGACATGATTAAAAGGCACTGGACTCACTAATGGTTTTTACTAGGTAGGCAGAACACCTGGTGTGTTTGTGAGACTTAGGTGTGCTCCGGTCCTCGTGCTTAGTCAAACCATGCTGCATGTCTCCAACCCGTTGAGGGGCTGGTATGTTGCTCTTGGCTGCTCTAACACTGGAGGACCAGAGCACCAGATTCAGGAAGGTAATTGGAGGTGTTCAGTCAGTACATGTCTGTGTTGCATAATGCAGTGGAGGACCGGTGGAGGAAGGGTACTGATTCTATTTAGATAGAGACATATAACAACGTTGGCTGACCAGGTAGCTGGTATTGATGCTGCAGTGCATGGCCCGTTTAGAACAACCGATTCGAGAGTCTCTCCGGTAGGACAGAGGGTGGTCATTGACCTGGATGACTCTCTCAAGCAGTTGCAGCATTATGCTTCCCTATCATCCCTCTGTAAGTATGATATGGTTTCAGCTCAGATATTCATCATCTTATTAATATTTGTGAAGCACCTGTGTCTCTGTGTGTTCAAAGTCTACTCAAACTATGCAGATGATGCAGGCTATAATTAAAATTTTTGATAATTAAGCAAAAGAGATATTGTTTATTCATTCATTACCTCTGCCAATAACAACATCCATTAATCATGAGATCGGTTATTAATTAACTATTTGATGAATGCCTTCTACTACGTGGCTCTGTGATGCTGTGAGGAGGATTTGGAGTACTCTGCTGGTCCACTGCCCATTGGGCTGCCTTCCCACCTGATCAGTGTCACTCACCTGTACCCGTCTGAATGAGGTTACAACATGATGTTGATGAAGGGCTGTCCTGGAGCATTCTTTCTGGCAGGGGTGATTTTCAGAATCTGTGCTTGGGTTTGCATGGTACAAAAAAACCCATTTTCTTGGGTGTGACTCCAAACCTTATTTTCCCTTCTGCTTGCTAGCCCTCCCTCTCTCCATGAAAACCCACCCTGCTCCCCTTCCTCCTCCACTGCTGACAGATCCTCACTGTAACAAATGAAGACTCATCTCACTGTGAAGACCAGCCCTCTCTTAAAAATGCCTAGGGAGGATAAACTTTGACTTTGCTGTGGTGGGCAGTTGTGGGAATAACTCAGAAGGATTGACCCCGGTGATGGAGGGCAGTGGTCAGTGGTTAGGACCTTTTGTCTGAGATACAAACATCAGAAATAGTAACATGATCTGAGTTATCAGGTTTAAAACATAATTTAGTTTATCATATGAGATGAAGGAAAGGGAGAACCACAGACAGGATCAATCAGAACATTAGATAAACACATATCATGATGAAATATATCAGAGGCCAAAATGAAATGATGGGAAAGTTTGGATCTCTAAGCTGTCAGGTGTCACTATGTAGGGCAGTGTGGCCCCTGTTTACCCCATCTGGCTTCCTTGCTGTTGCTCTCAGGTCTCCCTGTGGAGGGGGACCCTGCTGTGACCCCTCTGCGACCCCCCGAGGGCCTACCCATGGAACAGACTCTTGGCAGGAATCCGATTAGCGCACCGCTAAGAGGATTGCAGCACTGGGAGAAAGCAGTCTGATGTTTCACATCCTTAATGGGCGTTTCCCCCAGTCAGATGTCTACATATTTATACTGAATGAAATTACTTTTCTATGTTCTGTCTTTTGATGGATTGACTCAGATCAGATTCCTGTGTTTTGTTAGCATGAGAGAAACCTGCAGAATGGTGTGTCCAGTGCAGTGTGTCAGTTTATAGTGCTCATATGGTGAATGTTTTTAGAGTGTATGTATATAACTAGTGTGTCTGAAAATGGGAGTGTGCAGGAGTGTGTGTTCAACTTGTGTCTGCAGCACTTATAATGGTTCAAGAATGGAAACATCAGTAACACACACACACACACACACACACACACACACACACACACACACACAAAACTATCTCAGCGTTCCACAGGGTGAACTTCCTTTTCTCAGCAATCACAAAATAATGAACAGGAATTTAAACCTAATTCAGCTTGAAGGCTGTCTCAATAATACTTAAAGTCACTTTGATTAATCTAGATGGAGTGTCTGATGGGGGGGCTGGTTCTTAAATATTAATGCAGAAAGAGAAACACGTGCTGACCGAGAGAGGAAGTGTGAATAATACAAGAGCCTGATGAAGAACGACCCAGTGCTGTGTGGTTAAGAGTGAAGGCCAGGAAGATGGTGCAGCAAGAACTCTGTGACTCTGGACCACAGAGAGAACAAGGAACCATCCAGAGTCCTTTGATGACAGTAAAACCAATTAATTTTAGAAGAAGAGGGGGTGCTTTTCCCATTATTGGTACTTTATAATTCATTGACTTTATGTAACCTAGGTAAAATAAGACAAGAGGAAGTCTCTTCCAGCTTCCATGATTCTTTAATGTGTTGCCTCCATGATGGATCCAATGACATTCCACTACATCACAGCAAATAGACAAGCTACTGCCGACCTGCCGCATTGGCCCATCCTGCCAAGGATGTACAAAGGGTAGCTGTGTCCAGATCCCAGAACAGTGTCTCTTTCCTTTGAGAAGCACGGGGCTCTTACATGTGAGATTATATGGGCATCAGAGGGACACAGAAAGCCTTTGTCCCATCATTATTGCTGCCCCTCTGGCACAGCGAGATTTATGGAAACCACACTATCCTTGTAGTCTGACTTGTGAAGTATTGAGGTGAGCTTACAAAAGACATTGAAATGCTGGAAATGATGATCTCTTCAAACATTTATATCTTGTCTATACAGAACCTGGACTTTGGAAAGATTTCTAACTCATCTATGGAAGTGTGGAATTCTGTACAGATGAATAATTTGTCTGCAGATATGCTGGAATCCCCAGAGATTTGTAACTCATCTATGGAGTTGTTGAACTCCATGGAGATATGTGAGTCTAGGGAAACACTGGACTATTCAGATATGCCTTTCTCACCTACAGAAATGCTGGTTCCACATTTGACTTGTGTAAAAAAACCCTGGGCTCCTTAGAGATGTGTAACTCTCCTGTGGAAACATTAGACTCCATAGAGATGTATAACTTGTCCATGGAAGTACCCGACACAGATGCACAAATCATTTATGGAAGCTCTCGACTCCTCAGAGATTAATAATTTGTCTACAAAAATGTGTGGGTCCCTGCAGAGATCTGTAACTTATCTATGGAAATACTGAACTCTCTGGAGACGTGTAACTTTCCTACAGATATCCTGGACTCTGTAAAGATACATTTCGTCTACGGAAATTACAGACACAATAGAGATGTGAACTAGCCACAGATTTGTAACTTATTCATATTTACATTTATTCATTTAGCTGGTTCGTTTCTCTAGGGTATGACAACAGAAGTTTGGATTCAAACATGGGTCTTTTCAGCCCAAAGGTAGTGATTCTAAGTACTGTGCCCTTATCAATATGCTGGACTCTGTAGAGATGTGTAACTCATCTACAAATACTGGACTCCATAGAAGCTGTGTTACTTATCCTCAGGTCACGTGAGAGCAGCAGTTGAGCTTGGGTGCCTCGAAAGCCCAACTCTTCAACTCCAGCTGTCCATCTGCATGGCGTGTCTGTAGTAGGTTGGTCAATGGGAAAGTTGTTGTTGGCAGGAGGCATCAGTCAGGCTTTTATTTATTATTTTTTATTTCAAGTGTAATTAGACATGCAGTTAAAGTAATGCAGACATTCATACAAATACATGGGTATGAAAGAAATCATGAGCATCTGTGTAGATGAAGAGAGTTTAAAGCAATAAAACCATCAATTACACCCTTCTGCTCCCGCTGCTGAGGACGTGTGTTTGTTGGAATTTTCCTCTCAGTGTCAGCTGTGTTTTACTCCTTTTTTTACCCAGAATACTCAGAATGCCTATGTTGTTCTGCATTAAAGTATTGCCATCATTATCCCGTTCTAAAGCTTGGATCCATGAGAATGTGTGTGGCCTATAGATAATCAGACAGATTAATGATAATCTGATCTCTGATAATGCAGATCTCTGTTAATAAATTAATGAAGAAATATGAGTGGTACCATACCTGTCCAAGACCTTGAACATGTTGGTTCTGCTTCTCCTTTGGAACTTGGACTGCTCCTCATGTATTTTAGGAACGTTGATGCTGGAACAATTAGCAGAGTAATTTCCCCTGGCTGGAGCTAGTGCTGTGGGACATGAACCATATATACAGACACATAAATGCATACACACACGTGCACGTGTGCACGCGTACACACGGCAGAGTTTATCTGATTCATTAGTTAATTAACTAATAGACCCCCCCTGGATTTCTGTGGTGTAAAAATCCCACCACTGTGCTTATTTATTGTTTTTGACAAAAGGTCTTCTCCTAGGCCTTCCTCTCTAGCTAAGTTTGGTTCTGGCAAACAAGTTATAACATCAGAGTTGCATCCTCCAGACCCTGAACTCAGTTGTCATGTACATGGTACAGGTCAAAATTGAATGTTGTTGTATTATTTTGAAGACCTCATTTTAAGTTGGGTTTGTACCTCCTCTGTGATATCGACAGCAAGGACCTGTTGTGATGTGATCATGTTTCCAGCCCGAGTTTGGGAGGTATGTTTCCATCACTGCTCTGCTTCATGGAAAGTACTGCCCTGCTGTGGAACCATATTCCGAAGAAGCCACCAAGGATGGCATGCCTATGATGTGCACAAAGGGTGGTCATATTCATGCTTTTCATCACACTTTGCAGCTCCATTATGCTTCACGCTCAGGGTAACATCACACATGCTGCATCCTGGGCAACAAGCAAATTAAACGGAGATATTTCTCACTGGAGGGTTCAGGCCTCACAGAAACAGAACAGCAAAAGTGGGCTGACTCTCCCTGAATATCTCTTTACAGGATGGTACAGGGGATGGTACAGAAGGGGGGAGGGATGTGGGGCAGTAATGTGTGATGGGAAAACAGATCACAGAGGATTTATCAGAAAATTATACACGTCATATGGTAATCTGGGACAGCCTGTTTGTTGAGCTTATCTTCTATATGAGCAGGACTGTGGCATGGAAATGGTGATAACAGCGAATGGAACCCTTCCCCCTATTTCCCAAGGTCATGGGTCATCGTGCGAAACATTAGATGGACATGCATTACCATCTATATGAACCCTGACATCTCAAACAGGACCACACATGGAACTGGTTCTAAATTACAGTCTGAAGAGCAAAACTGCTCTACACAATGTAAAAAATCAAAGGAAGACAGAAAAGAAGCCTTGATGAGAGCTTCTAGGTATACGAAATACAGAGATGAATGGAGATGGTGTGTGCTGCTCATGCACAGAACTGCCCTCTTTCCTGCCACTCCTAACTGTGATCCTGGGAGACCAACTTGCTCACAAACGGTGAGAAAGATGGGAGAGGTATAAGTGGCCCTGGATTTCATTGTTGGGATAAAGTGAGACAACTTTTCAGCATCTTTGGAGTAGAGGTAGTGTGTAGCTCGCCTTGTGCCCCAATCATTTTACTCCCATTAATCCAGCTGGCTGGTTCCTCAGGCGCTTAGTTACACACCCCCATTAACCTTCTACACGGCTTTGCCTGAAAACCTCACCGTCCCATGCATTCCCCTCCCATCTGAGCTGGATACAATTATTTCTGGATTTCGGGCCTTGTGATTTATGAGTTTGCGGCTTGGCTGCATTTGGGCACTTATTGGTCCTGCATTGTGACAGATATTGGTCCTTCATGACAGAGAAAAAGTGCTGGGTGAGTGTGACGCTCTGGGAGCATAAACATCATTAAAGACTGAAATGCTGCACTAGGAACCAAACGGAATATAAGGTGTTGACTTACTAGGCCATAAATCCAGCAGGAAAGTGGTGAATTTCGAGTCAAGGAGTTAGCACCTGAATTCCATTTAGTCCTTAATGAGTGGAGCTCTGCTGTGGAGGTGTATGTCTGTGTGTTTATGTGTGTGTCCAGCACTTGTACAGACACTCCTTCCTCCTTACTCTACAGCCTGCCTGAGTGACCCTGAGGGTCAGATGCTAACTCTTTCTGCGACCCCTGACTTTTCCTGGGTCACCTCTGCTTGGACCTGGGATCTTACTAACATGTGAACCAGATGGGCAGGTCTCCATGTGGGGCTGAGCCCACTTTCATGAAGCTCCTTTTGCGGGCGATACTCTGAGGTCTGCTGTCTTTGTCAGAGCTCAACAAATAGCAAATCTGGGAGCCTGGTGAGATTTAAGGGATTCCAAGTATACCATGTTCACTGTCATCATAGTGAACATCCCCTACCACAACAACAACAACAACAACAACAACAACAATAACAATAATAATAATCATAATAATAATTTTAATATTCTTATGGAGTTTCCTTGTGGTGCTTTGGTTTCTTCCCATAGTCCAAAGACATGTGTTTCAGGTTTATTGGTCACTATAAGCTTCCGATAGTGTGTGAATATATGAGTGCCTGTATATGAGTGGCTGTCCTGTGATAAACTGGTATTCTGCCCGGGGTGTATTCTCCAAGCGTAGTGCTTAGTGAATATTGACCTGTCAACTCGACATTGACAGTGACTTGTACCATGGTAATCCTCACTTCAGTAGTGTGTTACTGCAATGGTAATCTCTATATGGAGCACATCCCAGTCTCCATGTTCACTATCTCTCCCCTCATAAATCAATCCAAGTGTTAACATGGTATCAGCACCATGTTCTCTGTCCCCATGACCAGCTCATTGTCCACGTGAATATTCATCAGCCTGGAACAATGCACATTTGCATAAGACAGACAGCTTAATCGATTAAAAGCTTCAAAAAAGAAAGAAGGAAAAACAGATTGACACATTCCTGCTGATCCTTTAGTGAAGAATAGTTACTAAACAGGGACATGCCTCCACCATGGATGTGCCTTTGCTCTGAATACCATCTCCTCTTCTCTTCTTGTGGTGAATAATGCTGCTTACTGTCAGTCTCCTCAGACTTCCACCCCCTCTCCATCCACAAAGTCCCACTCTGCTGCTCTTCTGTGACTCAACACTGGGCCCCACCCTCTTCTTCCACACACACACACACACACACACACACACACACACACACACACACACACACACACACGCACACACACACTGAAACTGTCCCACTACCTGCTGAGCTGTGTTACTCAGCCTTCTGCTGCATGTTCTGCTCTACAGATGGCAGCCAGGAGGACTGCAAGGGTAACTTTAAAACAGGTGGACAGGAGCCCAGTCCCATTCGTACACACATTCTGCCAATGGACTGCTGCATAACACACAGACTTCAGTGCCAATGTGGGGAACAGAGTTATGTCATTATGAATCTCACCTCTGGGAGGCAAAGCTGACATTTGGAGACAGCTATGCATATGTTACATTGTGCGCTTTCACATCATATCATGCATCTGGCTGTAAAGACCTCTTGGGTTGTGCTCAACCTGCTGCACCACAGGCTGGCAAAAGCTGGCACAGCCTGGCACACCCCCTACAGAGAGCACCCCTTGCTGGGTCAGACAGGCCCCAGGGTGGAGGTTGCTGTGGTGCCGTTCGAATAGCGAACTTCCATCAAAGGTCTCTTAAATCTGCAACAGCTGTTGTGGTGGAAGCTGTGTGTGGGTGTGTGTTGAGTTGGTAACTCAGGACTTCAGTCTGTACCTCAGTTACACCACCAGAGGTCTTCAGTCTGTACCTGTGTTCCAGTACTACTGCTAAATGTCTTGTTTACTGTCTACTTCTCCTATGTGTAACTCCCTGCTGCTGCTGTTATTTTATGATATTGACTCATATTTTGTGTTATACCTCACCTGTAGTATATAAACCCCGATACTGCAGTTTGTACCTGCCTCCTACTGCTCAGAGCCCAGTACTCAGTGTCCCTATCTTTACTACAGTACTTACAGTACATGTTTATCTGCTTCTTCTGTCTGTTTGTACCTTGCTTCTGCTGCCTAGTTTACGTGAACAGTGTATATATGCACTTCCTCTCATCACATCTCTACCTGTACGCTGCAAGCAAAATGGGTTTATATCAAAACACTTCCTTGCATTTTACATTTAATTTATTCAAGTACTGACAAAGCAATAATTGTGACCTTTTTCTAACAAACACATAACGTGTATTTCTGCTGTACAAATGATACTGACATTCCCTTTGACTGAGGGTCTAATGAAGAGCTGCCCTTCAATTTGCCCCACTAGATTGTTTTTTTTCCTGTCTAATTCAAGGTTTGCACCTATTTTACACCTATAGCCTAGCTGTTAGCATTTATCCTTTAGCATGTGACATCTAGCAGTGACTAGTGTTGAGAGGGGCACATCTTCTCTGAAACACTCAGCATGAAAGGGTTGCCTTCATGTTGTTCTGTGAACATGTGTGTTTCATGTGTGTCCATACACAAAGCTCTGACACTGGCTAATACAGTCTGACAAAACATCTCAATTAAATTCCGACGTGTGATGCATGCAAAAGCAATGCTGTATTTGTTTTTTTTAAAAAATAAATGCCGTTGTCTGTGTCGTTAGTTTCAGTCATACATTCACAGCAAAATGTCTACTCTCCATGCAGCTGTCAACTTTTAGAGTGAAATATGACATATCTCAGTGAAAGAAAACTGCCTATACTCCTCCAAATAATGTCAGTGGCCTCAAAAAGGCTAATAATCTGTCATTTTTTGTTAGCTGCTTGTCCTCATGGTTCAGATCCTGGGATCACTGGGTGCTACACTAGGAGGGGGCAGACCCTGGATAGGACAGGGTAGCCTCCCACACACAGACCCCCATACAGGCACACACAGTGCAATTTGCAGTGAGCAATAAACCTACAAGGTATATCATTGGACTGTGTGAGGAAAACCACACAGACACTGTGAGCTGGATGCAAACCTTGTAGCAAAAGATGAAGGGAAATAATACTTCCAATGGTTCATGCTGTTGAAGAAATGAGTGACCACAATTTGGGCAGTGGTGAGGCGCTCAAATGATTTTTGCAGTAATAGTGAAGGAGAAGTGGACAGCGGTTCAATTCCTTTGATTCCTCACTGTTTTGTGGCGCAAACAGAGACACTCATTTCCCGGTAAATGTAGTGTGAAGCAGCCCACTGTGTGTTAAACAGTAAATGAGTATCTTCAGCTCAACAGCCTCCTCACTGAACGGATAACATGGCTCGGCACGCTGCGAGGACAAAAACAGATTTCATACGCAAAGAAAATAACTGTAATTCCATTTCGTTTTGCTCCACAGCACAGAATGAGGATACTTGCAGTGAGAAGCATGAACTACGTTAGAAACGTGGGTCTCAGGGTCCCACGTGGGTCTGCAGCTGTGGAGGAGCTGACCATCAGCACCCAGAGAGCCCAGGAAACCAATAGTGCTTAAAAGCAAAACAGAGGAGAAAATCAATAAGTGGGAGAAGTCTGAGTGGTTTTATCGCTTGTGCCGTCTTCCTGATGCTCACCTCCTCCTCATCACTGAGCTTCCGCAATCCTGCAGCTGTCCATCTGTAAACAGGCGAGACCTCCCCAGCTGGAGAGCTCGTACAGTGTCATTCTACAGGGTTTGATTTTACTGCAATTGTCCCCCTGTTTACTGTACACAGTGATGACATTATTAAGGAACGAAGGGAATCTTGTAGTGTTATGAAGGAACCTGCTGTGTTCTAGGAATTTAGACACCGTCTAGAACCTCCGGCACAGGGTTCATCAAGGGTTGCAGAAGAAAATCTGTATACTGTCTAAGGAGATTAAAGTCTATGATTTAATGGAAGGGGGGGAGCAGGTCATTTCTCGGCTCAGTTAAGAAGCTTTGAACCATCAGTGGGAACATCAGAGCTGATTTAGGTACACATCCTGTACCAAGAGTCAGGAGCCATGAATTCATGTGGAGTTCTGTTTTGTTTGGACGAAGCAGCTTTAAATTGGCCCCATATCAATGATATACGATGTCAACGATATCAACCACATTTTACAAAAAATGAAACCACTACATTTACAAAGCAAACTATATTTTTTTAGCAGTTATGGTGTAGGATTATTCAAAGTATACAAACTTGTATAATATTATTGTATTTGTATAATATTAAAATGTGAAACAACACTTGATCCATGGAAGGAGGAGCCCTGGATGTCACGGAGAGGGGCATTGGACAGAGGAGCCTTCAGTGTGACAAGTGAGGAAAGACTGAAGGTGTCAACCATATCAGACAACAGCAGGAAGTGGGAGCGGAAAAACACTCTAGAGCATCTGTGGGTGTCAGAATGATCCCCTGGAATGTGTCAACAACTGACACTTCTCTCGAGTTATGGGTGGCATCATCTGGCAGGTGCTGTTTTTTTTCTTTAAATGGCAGTTTGGGTGCACTCCCTGTGTTGTTTGTCAGTGATGAAACAGTGTTAGTCACACACAATGGGCTCAAAATAGCAATCAGTTAGTTTATTTATAAGGTAAAGTATGACATTGCACATGTTCGTATCTGTGGCTTCATGTGGAGATTCTTCACAAATACAGTCTTATGTACACTATTACAGTTATTGTGCACGTATTCATTTGGCATTTAAAGAGAAGGACTTTGAGACCTCCTGAGGTGGAAGAACAAAGTGATTTGATGGGGTCTAACATGGTCTCACATGTTGAAGATAATATGATGCAGTATACTGGGAGAGGAAATACTGAATTTTAAGTGTTGCTTGGCTGTGCAGATAGAGATGTTCACAGGGCATGATGGTATAAATGAAAGCATGTCAGTGAATGGGGAAAGATTGTCCCCAGTGTTGAAGGAGTGTGTGTGCATGTGAGAAAGAGATACAGTACTCAGCAAGTAGTGAGTGTTATCTGCAAAGCAGCAGTAAGAGAACCTATGAGAAGTGATGATAGAGCAGGAGATGTAGTGTAACTAGAGACTGAAATGGGACTGAGCACTGAGCCTTGAGGGATGCCAGTTGAGAGGTACTGTAGAACAGAGAGAGAGCCACACCAAAGTGCCTTGTGGGTCATGCTCAGTATCTTTACATTAGCACACACTCACACACACACAAACACACACACACACACACACACACACACACACACACATTCCCTGACTGACACAAATGTGCTTCCAGTGGCTCGCATATGCAGGAGCAGTAAGAAGAGCCCCACAATAAGCCCTTTCTGCACTCACAGATCAAATAACGGCTCCTGCACTCCTTCTTCCGCTCTGTGTGTCTCCAAGGTCAAAGCTCCTACCCGCGCTGCCTCCCCCGCACCCCCCACCATCTCCTCCTGTCACCAGCAGCCTTCTCCTCCGCTTATCTCAATATCAAGTCAAGGTTCTGCTGTTTCCAACAGATCATTCTCGGAGCCAGAGTACACAAACCCAGCGCTTAGAGCACATCTGAATGATGCACTGAGTCTCTGTCTGGAGGCATGTTTGCAGAGCCTGGCTGGTGCAGCTGTCAGATTGCCCTCAGAAGATCGCACACATGATGTCCTACACTTTCTTTTTCTCATTTCAACACTATTTATTTCAGTATTTCTCTAAAAAAGGGAATAATGTGTCAGGTCTATGAGATGTTTTTAGAAGTGCAGCAGTGACAAGGATGTAGGAATGAGTGGAGGATATTAGCAGAACACTTTGGCAACATTGTGGCAACACTATGGTAACATTTACGGAAATGGTGAGAGATGATATGACAAGGCGTGGGAGTTCTAGCAAATATCTATCTTTAATTTTTTTCATAGCATAACTGATACATTTATGAAATGCACCTCACACTGTTGCTCATCTATATGCCTCAGCATTTTACTGGAGCTGTTCAGGTACCTCTCTCAAGCATACAGCAACAGGGGCCTCCTAGCACTTGAAGCCTCATTCTTCTAGATGAATCCTACTGGAAGCAATAGGTGAAGTATGGGTGTCTGTTCAACACAGGTGGTCCTAAGTTGAGAAACACCTGAAACCACTTGATGAAGACCACTCAGATGATGATCAAAGATATAGTAGATAAGGGTTGAAATAATATTGTGGAACGCAGGTCTTTCAGCATAATTGAAATAAGAGTTTATGGCCAAAACAGAGCACATCACGGCACCCCTTAGTCCCTCTGCTGCTCCTGGCCCTTGCTCTCCTGTCACACACTTTCCTGTGGCTATCCTGTCATCATTTTGCTCTGGTACCTGGTTGCCTGCAGTGTTGGAGGTGTGTCAGTGAGTGTGTGTGTGTGTGTGTGTGTGTGTGTGAGAGAGAGAGAAATGAGAGCACGAGAGAGAGGGAGGAAGACTGCATGCTCAGCAAGTAGATTATTTTTAGTTGATTTTATGCGTGGCTCAGCCAATCACTGCTGTGTCACTGTCTTTGTGCTACAGAATGATTGGATGGGGGATGGATGCAAATGGGCTGGACATTGAGAATCTCAGCGACTCTGTTCTGTGGAGGGAAACCAACTGTGCATTTGTGAACTGGGGGATGAGAGTGGACTACTGGTGAGATCAATGTGCTGCCGTGAACATTTTATTTTGTTCTTTTATTATTTTATTATACTTGAGCTGACAAGCAGCAAACCAAGGGGGTGTAAGTGATAAAACTCAATGCCTGAACGCTTGACTAACAACCCACCGTGTCCTTCATTGGGATGCTCCTGATTTCAGTGTGGACTTCTTTCTCAAGAACACATCCAGGCTTTGAAATCTTAATCGTGGAACATTACTTTCTTTCAAATATGTTGCCACAGTGTTTTCCATATTTACACACATTTCAGATCACTTTTGTTTCCATTTTTTGTCAATAAGATAAGAGAACTAATGTGTTTTTTCCTTCACACAGATAAAACAGCCCTTTAAATGGCATTATTTCTACTGACTGTAACTGCATCTTTGTTGGCTGATGATGATGTTGTGCTTTTATAATAGTGCGAATGCACTGGACTATGCAGAGATTTGCACTGGGCAGAAGGGGCTGGTCACCAATAAGGTGGTATGTGGAATTCAGGCTGTTGCACACAGGTGGTCAAGAGGAATGTAAAGGAGTAGATTTTAAAGTAGATTTTAAAATGGACAGCGAGGTCAGAAGAGATTGTAGATGGCTTGCTCAGTGGGTTAGTGGACAGAGAGACAGGTCAGTGTGTTTGTTAGTGAGCAGTGATTGTGTTGTGGCAAAAATATCCTTCAGTGCACCACAGACATTCCAGGTCTTCCAGCTTCCACCTCCCACTGATTATTTTTCCTCCTGTGTGAATACAAACACACAGAGGCTCGAGAGCACAAATCAATGGAGGTGCACACCCCCACTAAGCTGTGTGGACTTGCAGGCAATAAAAAGTGATTGCTGTCGCTATGGGAACATGCTGAAGTTCAAATGTTGATGTACAAGGAGGTCAGGCCCATGAAGGACTGGTCCACACTGGGACAAGTTATGCACCGTCGCTAGTAGGCTGTTGGGGATCTCCTCCTCCTTCCTGCATTTGAACTGTGAGACAGAAGGAAGTGTTGACCACCTGGAGCAGGTATAAGGTTCTGAGAATGGGATGCTAGGTAAAACTGTGCTGAAGACTCACTATCCCACTTCCTGTTGCAGTCAGACCCCCACTCCCTCTTTCTCTCCACATTCTTTTCTCTCTTCATATTTTCATTTATTATTTTTAATTTCAAAGAACTTTGAATCACATGGTGTAAGAGTTATAACAACAACATTACAGAAAGCATCAATCATCAATTTAACATATAAACCATCTTATAATTACCCCAAAATAATACAATTTAGCACTAAGCAAACAAAGTAAGAATAATTATTCTTAGTTTATCATAAACAGTAATGATAATGAATGTAACAAATAATAACAATAACACAAAATAACAGTAATTGCAGTAATAATAGCAGTAATGATAATTATTATTTTTGAGTGAAATGGAGTAAAATAGCAGCAAAGCAGATGATTGTGATGAGGTGTGTGTTCACTGTCTGAGCTCTGGGTCCCAGTCTCTTCCCGTTATTGACAAGCTTTTCCATACTGACAGTGCATCCTGGTACCCTGTCAGCTTGGGGGTGTCTCTTCCATCCATCCCCCGCCCCAACTGCCCCTCTTGTTGTGGGAACACAGTCAAAGGGTCTGTTCATGTTTTGCCCATCAGACAACAGAGCTAACTGTTACGCATTTGGACGTGCCTACATTTAGCTTCTTCATTGTTCATTTTAACTGCTTGGCAGCCACATTTCAGACCCTTAAGATCAGACTTCCTTTTAGCTATAAACAAATGATCTAAGGTTGCATAACACTTAACTCATCTTTGAGTTATTTGAGTAGTTTTGTATTTGTCAATCTAAAAAAAAAATGCTCTTGACAATAACTGAGAAAAAGAAAATATACATGATGTGGCATTTGACAAACACCAACTGGGGGGCTTGCATGAACTATTTGGAGAAATGTAGGAAATGTAAAACACAGTAAACTGTCATTTTTTCTGTTCAGATCCCTGGATGTTTTGTTGTTTTTACATGTTGCTAATTCTGCTTGCTGTAGTTATATTTGTTGTGGTTATAGGCCATAACTGCAGCTCACATATTTGCAGCTTATACATTTCATTACAGTCAGAGGCAGAGGGTGTGTGTGTGTGTGTGTGTGTGTGTGTGTGTGTTTGCTTGCGCAAAAACAGAATCACACCGACTTCTACAGCCTTACTGTGCATAATCTGTAATCTGAATGGCCATCAGTAGTCAGCAGAAATCCTACCAGAACTCCTCTGATAATGTGTGCTTGGCAATGCCCCTGCCCTGCACAGTCTGCACGTCATTTTTCGCTACAGTCTAGCACAATAAATTCATATAGGATGTTTTATAATCCCAAACACTTCATCTGAGCCATATACATAAATGCCTGTTTACTGCTGCATAAGTGTGCACGTGTGCGCAAATGCATGTATATCTTTGACAGTGTGTGTGTTTATATGGGCTCATGCAGTGAGTGATGCAATCCTGTTAAATCAGCTGTACTCTTGCGTGACTGATGTGGACTGTAGCTTTGAAGGCAACACGAACCCGCTGTCCTAATTCACTCGCTCCAATTTTTCCCTTTCAAAATGAAGTGCCTGCTGGTGGAGCGAGCATCTTGGGGGTGGGGGGATTACTGCAGTGTCATCTGTAAGAGCTGGTTATCATAGTCATGCTGGGGAATGACGTACATTTCAAAGCCAGAGCGCTTAGCAGGGCACGCAGAGTGCTTGTGATTGGTGTCAGAGTGGGATCTTTGTGTCCCAGTCCATTTGCCCTCACTGTCCCCCAGCAGAAAGGATGATCACTGGGCTGCTGACCTAGTGATGTGTTCTCTACCCCTGCCTGACCCCAAACCAACCTTCACAATGATGAGATCTACAGATTCATTTTCAGGATGATGGAGGTGATGGGGCCATGCATTCTTTTTCTGATTCTGAACTCTACTGGTCTATCAAGTGCCACTTATACAAATGACAATTTTACCCTTTTATGGGTCTGGGTATTTTACTCAAGGTTCTTAAGAGAACAAAAGAAGGTCACCTCCTTGAACTCACCAACCTTCATCAACTTTAACTGATCTCCTCTGTTCTTGCAGCCTGCTGGGAAAAGTTTTTTATTTCTTAATTGCTGTTATTCTTCTTTGCCTCAGGCCACAGTGAATGAACCCTTCGATTTCCCAGCATGCTGTGTACCTGCAGAGGCTCATGGGACCCACAGCCTCCTGAATAGTACGGCAGCCACCATGCGATGAGCAGTGCAAATCAGAGGCAGAGAACATAATCCTTTCAGTGTTTATGTTGTTTTGCTGCACAATGTTTGCACAGACGTCAGACTCCCCCGTAACACCTGCTGCTGAAGATAACAGACAAACATGAGGGAAACAAATAAAGAGAGTTGCACAATTTCACTCCAGGTGGCTGAGAGGCATTCAGCTCCAGGTTCGAGATTCTGAACACAGCTCCAGAGTGCAGTGATGTGTGTCCCCTGTTGCCTGGATTACAGTCTTGTTTAAAATCTCTGCAATAACTTTTACATTTTGGAGTGTTGCTTCTAGGAGTTTCTGTGCTTTGGAAGTTCAGAATTGACTTCCTCTTAAAAATCACAGTGTCCAGAATCAGTTTCTTATGAGCACAGTGGAGGATGAGCAAGATTGTGAGGTGACAGATCCCACCTGGTCTGTCAACGTGATCAGATCTTTGTGATTTGCACCCCAAATGGTGCTCCCTGGTTGTAATGGTGCATTAACACATATAGGATCCCTACATAGTCTACAGCTACCAACAGTTCATGAAGGCAGTTGCCTAACTGAACCATCCCTTTGGCATGTCTGTATTCTATCCATGTGATTCTCTTTGACTGAAGATGTTTCCACAGGTGATTAGCATACAAACTGGACCTGACTTTGGGCCCTCTGCATCTGATGAATTGCCCCTTCCTCCAAGCTGGACAGCTAGTGATTCCATCAGCCTGTGTCTGTATCCATACAGATGCATTAGTGAATAAGAAAGCCTCTTTCAGCCTGGGTGGCACTTTTCCCAAAATACTCTACAACATTTAGAGTGAGAATCTAAAATTCATTCCGCCATCAGTTGTCTGGCAAAACAATATTTTTACTCTATCCCTTCAGCTCCTGTGTAACCTGAGATGGTTGCAAAATGACTGCTAGCAGTCAGAAGGATGGTTGTCATTTGACAGTGGAATATCATCACAAAATCCATCACAGAGTTGGTTATTTTTGCACTCACCTGATTCCTGTACACTAACCCGACTGAACACAGCAACACAAAAAAATCCAAAGTCAGAGATTCAAGGAGAAATTTCAGTAACAGTGCCCCTTTGTTTTCCATTTTTGTTCACATTATTATTCCTTTTCATGCTAGGGAGGAGGGGCCTCTCCTGCTGGGTCACTGATGTCCCACAACAATTAGCAAAATGCTTTCACAGAGCCTCGGTTCCCGTGTAGTGGGGGTCCCAGTGTAGTGCGCTGCTGCTCAGCCCACATTTTGCAGCGGGAACACAGAGCACAGCCCTCTTCCCTAATGATACTCACAGTTCCGTTTAATGGACTGTTAAAATGTTAAAAGATTGTCTCTGCTGCCAAGAGGATGTGTCCACAGAAAGCTTTCACTCAAGCATCTATTTGTGCAGTGTGCATCTATAAGAAACGCCTCCGCGATGCAGAACAGTCGGTTGACTCTCAGATTGAATTTAGGGTTGGGCAGAACTGCCCCTCTGTCTCGATTCCCCAAAGACAAGGAAGCGGTTACTGCTTTTGTCTGTCTTGTTAGTCAGTGTAATATGTGCCACTTCTGGGTGCTCACACTGCTCCATTGCATTCAGTCCCCAGTGATTATGGGACTGAATTGTTCAGACCTCAGTAAACATCTGATTTGACGCTGACCAGAGGGTGTGTCACTAGCTACATGTGCACTCACACACGAACACCCTCAAGCCAGTGCCCCTGCTGACTAGTACTAGTTTCATTATAACAGAGTCATTTTGGAGGCAAACAGTAGTCCTACTTTTCATGGTTCCCACTTCAGATACCAGGTCATGTTGTTCTGGTCTCAGTATAAATGCCAACATTATTTGGAAGGGCAATGTATGTTTTATAACAGAGACTTCAGTTATGCTGTGCACATGCATCAAACTACATTTAGATATGCAGTGTGAATAATGCATATACAGCATTTAACAGCTAACCCATTTGTTATATATCATTACGACAGTCACCTCTAGGGAAGGACAGGGGTGAAAGGTCATTATAACCACAGTAAGAAAAAACAAGACCCAATTATGGACCATCTCCAGATGTGCTGCACAGCTGTTACTTCATGACTATCTTCCAAATTGCCTAAAGGCAGAAACCTACGAATGTCTCCTGTGTGCCAGAATGCATCGTTGGTCCGCTGGAGAGTCAAGGTTAGGGGCTACCAGTGGACTGTGGCGTAGCTGTATGCACTGTCCTCAAGCATGACACATAAACACACACCTCTGCTGCTAGTATTTGATGGAAGAAATATGACAGACCAAAGAGCTAAATGAGGCATGAGCTACATTAAATAACAGTATGGATTTAAAATGAGGTTTATGATAATAATACATCTAAGCAGAGTTGGAAAGCTAGTAGATATTTGAATAAATATGTAAGATATTGTCTTTGTCTTTATATCAATATGTTGGAGTATAGCCCCAGTACTGTTATTTTCTGCTTCGGTACTGGCTGCGCAACTGTTAACCGCTGTGGATTCAGTGTTAACTTGTGTTGAACAAATTTAGTCATTCATATGCCAAGATACCTGAGTTTATGAGACTTAGATTTTACAGGGAATTTCATTTAATATCCCTATGAAGATTTGTATTCATTTTTGAAGACCAAATTTGGGATTTGTGCACCTCCCATCAGCTGAGTGGCATGAGACCAGTATCACCACGTGGTCTTCTTCTCAGATGTGGTATGGCTTGTGTTGTATTCCCAACCTCCATTACCCCTTGTTTGCTAGTTTCACCTTAGATAATCTTGGTTAGCATGGGTCTCATTTGGAGTATCCACACAATTTCAGTTTGTTCTGTGAGTGTGAATTCATTCACGTTATTTTTATCGATTCCTTTTGTCTTTACTATTCGCTGTTGTTTTTTGCATCGAACCACACATAATACATAAACATTGACTAGGGTATGGCAAAGTGTATGGTACATAATATGTACAAAATGGCTAAACAAATGCAAGTTAACAACAATCCTGCAGTATAGAAAAAATAAAAGAATATCACACTGACATGCTGTGATGCATTATATTGACTAATGTTAACTGTTGAAGAAATTGTATTCATTTTAATAGAACCTGATGAAATTTTAGGATAAATAGGTGTCAGTTTTGTGGCTCAGGAACAGAGAAAATGTTTGAAATAAATTGTAAGGTCCTCTTTGTTTTATGAAAGTTCACCTTATGAAAGGCTGTTCAAGAACAAAGTCATTTTGTGAGGTAAAGGAAGACTATTTAGAGTGCTTCCAGAGTGTTCACTCCTTAGCGTTTAAAGGGGTGTGTTCATTGTCACTGTGATTGAACCCATCCATCTGGTTACTGGATACCCTCTTCTTCTGGTGTTTTCTGTTGCTGCTCTAGTGTTGAGCACATGGCTCATTTAATTGCATAGTAAGAATTCTTCAGACTGTCATCTATGGAGATAGTGGGATAAAACTTCTGACCTGATCAGTGGGGTCCTCTGAGCTGTTAAGTGGTGATGCCAGTCTTGATAACTGGAGAAAGACGCTATAATGTTGAAGTCTGTAGTGCAATTTTCTCTGTTTATAATACTGATGGGTGGATATTAAATGTTGCTGAGCAGCTTTTCATATGAATTGCTGCATTTTGTTTTCATACCTGCAGGAAGCATATGTATGCATTTGCTCTCATGATTGTGGTGTCATGTGGTTTAATGAGTCTTTCTCATGTTACACTACTGAGCTACAAACCCATAAATATATGTTTGCCTGAAGGAGGACCTGGACTGTTTATGTCCTGATGATCGGCATCATTAGGTATTTATTTCGGGTTTTTTCTCTATGTGCTCATTTTGCCAGGCACTGTGGGATATTACCATACATTATACTGAGTCCCCAGAATATAAATGAATCCCTTAATAGGGCCAATTTTTATTACTGTGAAAACCACTGCAAATGAAAGGTGTGAGCTTTATGAAAGGTACCTGCACCCTACACAACAAACCACAGTAATGACCAGTAGCCACGGTTATAATGACCACAGACAAAGTGGTTTCTTATTATCGCTTTTTATCTTTACATTCAGTATGTGAACATAAATAAGTGTTGTTACTCATACATCAGTAAATTTCATCCACTTAAATATTTAACATGTGTTCTTGTAAATGTACCTTTTTTAAAGATACAGATGTAGATACACATTCCTCATTTGAAGTCTGTTCCTAAATTTATTTGTTTGCAACTTCCAAGTCACCTTCCACGCTTAGTCACAATTTACAGTTTACAGTTTCTCAATTTATTTGCTATTTTGATTTAGTAATTTTTTTCAATTTAGCTACAATAAATAAAAACATGTTTTATAAGACTTTGTATTTAACTATTAACTTTTCACTACATTAAAATTTGAAAAAAATTAAAGCTGACAAATTAAAAATGTATTGCTTTTGCAATTCATCCAATAAAAATGTTCAACATTCCTCATTTTGGTGCTCATCATAAACACCAGACAGAAGCAGTAAACATTCTGGAAGTGAGCTGAATTAGGGTGGTCCCATTCCCATTCTCTTTAGGTCGGTGGATTGAACACAGGCAAACTTCACTTGGCTTCAGACAGTTACTTTAGAAACTAGATAAGTGAAGAAAAGTCAGTTAAAACAAAGCACATAAAATATCATTCAAATATTTCAATTCAACGCTTTGTCACATGACAAGCAAGTTTATGTGGAACATTGAATTTATGTAGTTGGGTTTAGCTCGGTTCTGGTGTGGATCACAGATCACTGTTGGGTGTAAAGCGCTGATTGTGGCTCAGGTAGTGTAACAGTGTTTTCTGGGAGCTCTGTTTGTGTGTTGCTCTGAAGAGGCTTGGCGAGCTTTTATCTCTCTATGTTTTCCTGTTCTCAGTCGAGTCGGACTTGCCCCCCACCAGCTCCGGCGGTCCTGGCTGGAAGCGGCGGGAGATAATTCGGCGTGACAGCTAAGCAGTGGCTCTGCTATCAGCACTCAGCGTGCAGGCAGCCCGGCGGCCCGTCCGTCACCCGGACCCCTGCATCGCGCCGGACGCCACGACAACAACTTACAGCCTGGAAACTCTGATAAGCTGGTAAACGCGGCTTTTATGTGGCCGGCCTTGGAGAACATCAGAGCTCTTTCTGCCAGGGTATAAATAGCCCAGCGTCCCGCTGAGCTTCAATCACACGCCTCTTGGTGGCAACATGCCTGCCTAAGGAGAGCTTGTTTAAGCGGCAACAGGGACAAGCTGGCCATTCCACCAGGGCAGAAAGCAGCTGTGACCTGCAGTGATGCCCAGGCCATAACGCTGTTGCACAGAAGCTCAGACCAGCACCTCTGTCATGTTGTTTCTTCTTCCTGGGGTTCCTCTTCTCACTCCTGCATCATGGCTGGTGACAAATCTCCCCTTTGGGGGGTCTCTGGACACTTTCTGGCTGATGATTTTGCAAAGAGCCAGATCACCATGCTTCACTTTTTCTCACATCTTTGTATGGATGACAATAAAATTGGACATAGAACCCATCAGTGAGTGGTTAGAGCAGTATGTGTGTGTGTGTGTGTGTGTGTGTGTGTGTTATTGTGTAATTGTGTGATGGTGTGATTGTGTGATTGTAGAGTAGCAGTTTGAAGAATGAATCAGAACAAGAGTGAGACCAGCTGAAAATGTGTGTTCAGTGTCTGTCAGTTTGATAGTGGACCCTACTGACAGTATGGTCAGTGTGTGCTTTATTTTCCAGGATACCCTCGTGTGGCAATGGCACCTTTCAGGAACTGATACTTGTTACAAAAATTTCTAACATAGATTCTTCCAAATGTGGCTGCTTGGGGGTTTCTCACTCAAGAGATCCAAAACTGAAAGTCTTAAGGTTCTCAGCTATGGTTCTCTTCTGGTGAAATGAGCTACCTCTATCCCTCAGAACTGCTGAATCCCTTGTGGCTTTCAAAAAACGTCTTAAAACTACCTGCTGACTAGAATCAGTTCCTCCAGAAACACTTTCAGGGACCCAAAAAGCACCATAGGACTTTTTATTCAGGATAGATGAATGGTGTGGTTTACCACCCCTTTCATACAGCACCAGCAATGGACCATGGTTACAATTTGCTACTTTTTTAGTTTTCATCATTATTAGCACTCCGACCCTGTGATGGACATTGGGTGTTGGTTGTGAATGAATGAATAGCATCCCGGTAAACAGGTACCCATCGGGGGGTGTCAGTGTCGCCCCTGGTGGAGAATATAGGCAGCTTTTGTCTGAAAGAGGGAGGGAACCACTTTACTCCATCATTTATCTCTTTAGCAGACGCTCTAATCGGCTTAGCAAGCGACATTCTGTAATCCGTTTGTGACACTCGATTATTACTGAGCTCCACTGGTGTGCTGTGGCCCGATCGGGGCACTATGGTTCTGTATCAATAGCGTTTGAACCCCTGCTCTGCTTCCTACTCGCGTCACTGCCGCATTGTAGAGGAGCCACTATGACTCTGCAGTCCTGCACCAGGGACACTTCTGGATGAACCCCGTGAATTTTTCATCGGGCAGTTTGGCTCTTGCACCGTCTTGCGATGTGTCCTGTGTGACCCAAATATGTGTCCCTTCTCAACCTGCCACACACCCTTGACCGCTACTTGAACCTGTGTGCCACACCCAGTGGCTGCAGGGTGACAGCTGCATGCTCTCAAGTTTTTCCAGACCTTTCCGTAGCTTGCAAACTCAGGTACACTGATTAATTGTTAATGGCACCTCAGGCACAAGGAATCAATAAGTAAACATATGGCTACTGCATAACCGAGAGCAGTCATCATATCTACAGAGGAACATGAATGTGACAGCAGTCCAGCACTGAAGGCCAGACTGGGAGATGACCCCTTGGTAGAAGACACACTCACACACCTCCTTGGGCTCAAACTGCAGTTCATTATTTAGAAAAATGTCAGTCTTGGTCAATAATTGCTGCCACGCATTCATAAATTGTAATGTTACATTTTATGTCTTTAGTTCACGGATGTCACACTTCCTGTTTCTCTAATGTCCCATCTTCAGTGGTTCCCCCTGTGCTGCTTTCAGTTGTCCTCAGAGAGAACTCTTCCTAGATCATTAAGCTTGGTCAATAGGTGCTTAAGGCTTCCCCTCTGTACTGATCACCAGCAACATCTCGATCTTCTGCTTGTTTTTATGTTCACGATCCTGTTCATGGCTCTGGACACGATCTTACAGTTTTACTTAAGGTTCTGTTTATGGTTTCACTCATGGTGCTTTTCATTGTGCTACTCAGTTCTACTTTTGGTGGTACAAATAGTTCTACTTGTGGTTATGCTCAAAGTCCTACTCATAGCTTTCTACCTCTGCTCACAGCACTCAGAGCTGGGGCCTCTTTAAAAATTAAGCCTCTTTGAAATCTGTTGCATCTACAAGGAGCTTTCTTTGTGTCTCAAAGTACCTGTTGGCCTAGTTTGTGCTTAGGTTCTCTTTAACCAGCATTGGTGAGGAAAACACAGACCCCCACCTTAGCGCAAGGGGTCACCGTTGCCATGTGTACCTTTGACATATACCGTTTATACATCTTCATTGAAGGAGGATTCTGTGTCTGTGTTCTGCTGTAGGTCTCAGGGATGCCGCAGCAGTTATCATGCTGTGTCAGTATTGGCAAATAAGTGAATAAAACCAGACAGACCCAAACTAGGGCAGTAAACATTTTAATAATCACAAACTTAGATACTCAATGCTGATACCCACTATGTGTTCACTCAGGGTGCTCTCATTGCCCACTCTCTGTCCTCTACATGTCCTCTCCATGTTCACTTCAAAGGCTGATGACTTCAAAGCCTTGAGCTGTAAATAAAGCAACTGCTGTTGTCACACTTCACACTTTCACACACAACATCACGTGTGTGTCCATGCTAAGCTTTGCTAGTGTGACTACTTAAATGGTGTTAGGGCTGTTCCTGCTGTGATATGAGGATGTCAGTGATCAGAGAGTGGAACATGGAGCTGAAAGCCCCCGCCTCACAAGTTTGTTTTCCTCAGACACCAGAGGCACCAAATTATTCATTTCATTTCATCTCTGCAGCCATACAGTTTTGATACTTCTGGAGAAATAAGCATTGACCTACAATTGCTGTCCCAGCAAAGCTCATTTTCATCTTTCCAGAACTTGGGGTCACTCCGGCATCATGCACAGGGCTTTCTGGGACACCGCGGTTTTGAATCCTGTTTTACGCAGATAAATGTGTACACCAACTTTTTTGTTCCTCGAGGGCTGGAATCACACATGGTTTTTGAAAGCGGAAGGATTCTGTAATACCCTTTAGGCACATAATCATACTCATCCTGGAGTCATTCAGGACTCATTCACAATGTGAGTCCCATGGTCAATATCATTCACTCATTTACAAATGGAGATGAAGCTCTAGGTGTGGAAGTTGGGTGCCTTTTTGGAAACAATCTCATTAAAACCCCTGGGTTCACCTGTTAGACCTTGAATACCAGAAAGCTTTGTTAATGCAGTAGGCAAACAGTTTTCTTATGTGTGTTTCTACTGGGGGGTGCCTTGCACAACAATTAAACTCTAGCTCAACCCCCCCTTTCAAAACCCCACCAGAACCTTTAACAGCAGTTCACTTCCTCGCACACCTTCAATAAATTGATCTCAGTGGAGGAGCTCTTCTGCATGCACCCATCAGAACTGCAGGGATGACTGCTGTGTTTTGTGAGTCACAGATCACTGCAAAGACTTGCAGGAAGAGGAAGGAGAGTCACGGACAGCCCAGTTGCAGACTGGTTATAAAGTTGTACATCTCACAAACATGGACCACACAATCTTTATTTTATGAAAGCTAATAAACTGATTGCTCATACCTCCACCTCTTGACTCTTTGACCCAGCAGTGGTGCCCACTAACAGCTTTCTATATGTCTGTTGGTATCAAACCAGGGAAAAAACTGATGTTTGTATGTTGAGCAGCTGCTGTAAAAACCCAGTTGTCATGTGTGTTAAATGTAGGTGGTAGAGCAGTGTGTGGGAGAGAACTGGAGGAGGGAGAGGGCTGTTTGTGTGGGAGAGAGAAAGTGATAGAGGGCACTGTGCGTGTGTGTGTGTGTGTGTGTGTTTCTGAGTTTATGAATGTATGTACCAAATTCCCATTTTCTATGACAGCATCCCTCAGCTTCCTCTTTTCATCTTTTCATTTTGGTTCTTGTTACAGCAACTTCCAGTGAGATTAAATTTTCTTCAAGGGCATGACACACACACACACACACACACACACACACACACACACACACACACACACACACGTTTTACTGCTCAACTGTAAGTTTGCTGGTCTGTTGTGGAAATGAGCCTGAACCCAATGGACTCTGTCTTCCATTAGAGTTTGGTGTCGACTTTCCAACTTGCATTTCATTTGTGTGGATTTGGTTACATAAAGCAGAAATTTCCATTAATGTCTTCGCCTCAGCGCATGTCACCAGACTCTGATACTTAGAGTCTTGAAAATGCTGAAATATTTATTATTATGCATATTTCAGGATAGAGATGGCTGTTTCAAAAAGACACTCTGTGTGTGTGCTTGTTGTGCGTCCCCCAACCGAGGCACAGACAACATAGCATAGAGGACTCTGTCCATGATTCCTCTGTTTGATCTCAGCTATCCTTTAGACCTTGTGTTTCCATTATGGTTGTGTAGTTTGTGTTGTGTGTTGTTGACGGTGTATTTTATACACCACAGAAGTCAAACTATGACCCTCGACCTGCTCAAGGAAGATCGTGGGGAACAGAAGGATTGTGTGGGCCACCTTCTTGTGGGTTTCAGGTTCCACAGACCACCTTTCACGCTAAAGACTAACATTCTTAGCAAAGTCTCCTTGAAGAAGATCTGCCTGCTGCCCCCACACTAGGCCATGGGCTTGGAGTTCTGTTGAACCCAGAGACCACAGTTCTCTTCTTCCAAGAGAAGGAGGACTGAGGAAACTGCAGAGGATCATCTGGCTGTTGTGTGGTCCAGCCCTAGATCTCCGGCATCTAGACCTTCAGCACTTTCATACTATGTTTTCTGAGACACGTTCCACTAAAATACAGCAGCTAATTAGTTAAATAGTAGCTAATTATTAATAACAATTGTAATACCTCCTGAATCGGAATAATCAACCTTAATAAGTGTAAAAACAAAATCTCAGTGATGTGTTTTGTTTAGGCTTAGCAGCTTAAATATGAAATGTGAAGAAACGTGAATTAATTTTTAAATGTAAGAACATATACTGATTATGTCTGGTTGGTTGGGGTTAGAGTTGGTTAGGGACGATTGTGTGGTTATGCTTATTTCTCATAATTTTAATTTATAACCCATTATAATGGTGTTTCTTTCCACCGTTTGAACATCATGCAGATGGTGCCTTAAGACAGTGTCTGTGCAGCTCAGTCCTCTGCAACAGCCTTGTGGAAAAAGGTGTTAAAGAACAAGGCCTTTTAACCTCAGTGTTGTCAGTTTCATCTGATGCTATTGATTCATATTGAAAGTGTACAGCTGTACGAAAATGTAAAAATGTCCATAGAAAAGAATCAGTTAAGTTACATAATAACAATGATAAAAATAAAAAAAAGAAATTTAAAATGTAAAAGAACAGGTTCCCCAACGGAAGTCTAGGTTCTGTTATTGGTCCTTGGTACCTGGGATGCTGGAGAGCTACAGGATGTAAAGGTGGGGAGGTGGGTAAATGTGGAGCTGCTTCTCATTCAGATGTTTCAGGGCTGCTGCTCATCTGTGCAGTTAGATTCATTGCTCTTCCAATTAGCAGCAGTTCTGCTCCTTTTTGACTGCTTTGACCTGTCAGGAGTGTGAATTGGAACACACACCTGCTGCCTCCATGGCTCCTGACGGGAACAGGATGAATGGGATGAATGGGGTCAAACTGAGCCGAATAACAAAGCAAATGGAAAACATCTGAGGACCAGATGGGAAGATATACCTGAATTCATACTTGGTGGTCACCCTGATAGTTTGGTCCCCAAGACTTACTGTCTGTATCTGGGAAGTGCCTTGTTGACACAGTCCATATGGAAGATGTGTTCTCATTGTGATTTTAACTGTGTCTTGCGGTCACACTCTGTATATGAGATGTGATTGGACATCAATGTTGGGACCCTGGATCTCATAGCATACATACCATGTTAAGAGGTAAACATGGTGTTCATTGGCTACCACTTTTGGTTCATATGATGTGACTGGATACTGGTTTTAGCAGCTCAGAAGTGACTGGATACCTATGCTGGTATCTAGGATGTGGTGGGATTCCAGGTCTCTCGTTTAGAACTGATCTTTTTTGGAGAGTTCTTGGTTCTTTGGAGATTAAGTTATGAGGCACAAAATATATTTAACATTTTTTTAATGCAAAGCTCCAAAAGCCACAGATAACTGCTTATAGTACTCTGACACAGACTCTTATCATTCTTGTTCCCAAACAATCCTACCTCTAGGCTGTCTGTCTGTCTTACACATCCACTAACGGAAACTTACAAATTACAAGAGTGCTTTGAGCTTGAGTTTCTACAACTTTCTTATATGGTACAATACCACAACAATATACCCTGTCAAATTAAATAATTGAAAAGATACAAAAAAGATGAATGTTTTTAATTGGGTTGCATGAAAGTGCATAATCGGGTAAATAACTGTGTAAATAAAAAGGAAATACATACCATTATTGGAATGTTGTTGGATACCCGATTTAGTATGTGGAATGTGGTTAGATGCCAGCGTTGTTATGTGGGATGTGACTGGATATAGTACAGTCATGATTCCCCAGTACAGTGATGTACTATGTGGTCACTTTAGATGGAGACAAATGCAGATCAAAGAAGGTGTTTGTAAGAAGAGACCAAAACAGCAGTGACCAATGTTTCCTCAGGTTTTTCACGACAGTGTTGTTTCTGATCATCTGCCAGCTGACCTGCTCATCCATGGCTCCCAGGAAGAGAGGGGTGGGGAGGGACGGGGGAGGGAAAGCAGACTTGTTTGGTGGCCAACACGCAGATGCTCCATTTATAGGCTTATCTTCAGAAAACTACTGTAGAATGCGGTGGGGCAGTGAAGGTGGAGCAGGCGGAATACTTTCGGGGTAGACTGGGACAGTGTAGATGTAGGTAGGGCAGATGGACTAGATGATGGTTTATTGTGGGAGTGTAGATTGGATAGTTGAACTAATTTTGGGTAGTGAAGGTCAGACAGAAAATTGGAGGATGGCAAGGGCTTGTTTTTCAGCAGGAAAGCTTTAGCATTAGCACGGGGGATTACTAATGCCTCTGTGTTTCTCAGTTGCTGTGTGCCCTCTCTCAATACTGTCAATCCCCCCAGAACCTGTTGTAGATGGTCAGCCCACTGCATACTGTTTATGTAACCCTCACATAACTCCAATCCATATTCATTTCCCACACCTTTGTAATTCCGTGCAAATTTCATGTGCAATTTCTTTTAGCCGCCGTTTTTGTGGAGATCAATTATGAATGTTCATATGCCAAAGCTGCGTGAAAACCACAGAAAAAACATACTTGCCTGGAGAGCAGGAATTAGGCTTTTGACATGATCCTGCATGGGTTTACTAGCCACAGTACACATAATACATGCTACACACAAACAAGTTCATTCTCCTCCCTTTCCTTAGATACTGTATGGAAGAAGGGTGCATCCTTTGGCTTGAGGTGCAAGTTGGTAGCAGCCTTCTGAAAGCTCTTTTACAACAGGACAAGCCAGTCCACAATCACACCGTCCTCAGTTGCACAAATGACCTGGGATACACACTGCTCACATGCCAGTACTTCACATGGGGGCACTGCCCATGCTCAGTCTGTCGCAGTGCAGCCCCGAAGGAGCTCTAGTCTCATCTGCTGAGCAGCTAGTACAGATGGCAGGGCTTGTGCAGGTTGCAAATGATTTGCTCTGCCACGGAACCCCTTCCTTCCCTTGGGGATGTCCACAAGGTTATTTACATCGAGCTCAGGAGCATCCTCTTCGGGCAACTTTTAATGTACAGTGACAACTGTGGACTTCATTTTTCACACATTCATAGGATTTGGTCCCTGTAGGGCTGCAGCTCTGGAGCCTGTCAGTCTTATTCTGCTTCCTTTAGAGTCCATCACAGTGGTGCCAGGAGTGGTCATGGGAGCTTCTGTCCTCTTTGTGCTGTCTTCCTGTCTTCCTGGATCCCCCACCCCTACCTATATCTACCTCCCTCATTTCTCCCCTGTGAACTCAGTGTTGGTTCACAACCATAGCAACTCATAAGTAGAACATCAGTTGGCTGACAGGGCTGTGCTCTAGATAGAGAGCTTCCCTTGCAAGCAGAATGGAAGGGGCAAGCGTTGAGGATGGCCAGTGAGGCAGAGAGACAGGCAGACAGATTGACGTGAGGAAGAAAGAATGACACATCCTGTGTAGCATCACTCTTTGACATACTTTAATATATCATACTTTACAGTGTAATAGTGCAGTGTAGGTGAGAACTGCAGTGCTACTTCCATGATGATGAAGAGGAATCACATAGAGCGCAAGATGAATATTAATTCACATTCCACTAATTTAGTAATAGGATAGAATAAGATTAAACTTTATTGATCCCCCACAGGGAAATACAGTGTTTTGGACCTTTGTATGACCTACATGGCACACGACAGTATCAATCCGTGTCTCCTCTCTCTCCCCTCCACATGACAAGCTCTGCCCCACTATGCCACATCGCTGAACCCACTATGGATCACCTTCTGTGGGTCACTGTTTGAATGGGTCACTGTCTGGATGGGCTAACCTTTATGGGTAATTGTTTGGGTGGACTAACATTCCATGAGTCACTGTTTGGATGGTCTAACACTCCATGGGTGACTGTTTGGATGGAATATTCTATGGATAGCTGTTTGGATGGACAAACACTCTGTGAGTCACTATTTTGATAGCTTAAAACTCTATGGGTCATTGTTTGGATTGGCAAACCCTGTATGAGCTACTGTTTTGATCAGCTAACTTTCTGTGGGCCACTGGTTAGTTTGACTACCCTATGGGTAGCTGTTTCAGTGAACTAACACTCTATGAGTTACTACATTAAATAGGCTAAGACTCCACAGTCACAGTTTGGATGAACTAGCACTCTATGGGGCACTCTGTGGACTGGGTAACCCTCTCTAGGTTACAGTCTGGTTAAGGGTATCTGTTTGCATGGTCTTTTTGGATACTAAAATCAATGATCATCTCTACAATCTTCTAAGCATTAACCTCTAGGTTGTAACAGCTGTACTAGGAGACCAACTGCTTGACCTCCCATCTGTTTGCAGACTCAATCATCTTGATATCTGCAAACATATGACATTTATAGATCACTGTTTGATTGCTAACCTTCTATGGGTGACTGCTTTGATGATATTATCCTTTATGTGTCCAAAGTTTATGCTTCTTAACCTGACATTTGTCAATTTCTGGATCCACTATTGGTACCAAGCTGTGTTGATATAATGAAACCCTGAAGTGTTTATTGAGATTTGGTTTTACTACCTAGTCAGTGTGATAATGTGTTGCTTAGAAGCTCCAATAATTAGCGCAAATGTAGTGATGGTATGGAGGAGGTGCTGTTTCGACACTGAGCTCCTACCTCTGTCATTAAGACTATTTTTTCTGTGCCTTCACATAAACTGTGTGAGGCTGTGTGAGGACTGTGTGAAGACCTGTCTATCAGGGGCAGAGACAGGAACCTGGGATACTGTCCCTTATTCACACAGAAGCAAGAGAAACAGACAGGTGGCTGTGATAGGCAGTCCACCCTGGATCCCATCTGGGTGGCTCTACTGACTCCCATTGTGGACGATTGTGTTTGTCAAGTTGAGCTCTGGCACTCCCCTTACTAGATACCCTTGAGTGAGCAGATAACTGACACCCTGTTGCTAGGGACTGAAGGCGGAGCACTGACATGTGGTCGTGGGCAGGTGTCATAGATGAGGCGGCGTGAGGCCCCCAGTGAAGCGTGTCTGTCCACCCCGTGGCATTGAAGGGAAACAAACCACCGAAAGCTGTGATATGAATTTTCAAGCACTTTCACGGCTAAATGTAAGCCATGTTGGCAGTGGGGAGTAGGTGACTCACATGTAGTGCCTCTGTGACAGCCTGTCCCTGCTACCATGGCCCTGCTGGTGACTGCAGCGCCTCCTTTGGGAGGGCATGTTCTATCCTCCAAACAGCAACTCAGCGAGGTCACAGTGCTGCAGCGCCTCCATATGGCTGCAGGAAATTCACACAGTTCTACATGGTCTGGGGTGGAGATACAAGTACTGTGCAGTGCCACTGGACACTGTGGGTGATCTATAAAGCAGCATGGGAAAAAAGTACAGCATTGACCTGCTATATTTGTGCCTGTAAACGGTCTCTGTTGTGTGTATGGTCACTCTCTGTATGTGGCATTTCAGCAGTGACCGACTGGGACCGTTGTCACATGGAGACCAGAGTGCAGTAACCCTTCCATGGTGGTGTACAACATCTCATGGCATCTCATGACAAAATGTGGCCTGTATTGTGTATTGTGTGGTTTTGGGCCAGTAGGTGGTGTAGTGGTTAGAGCTATCAGCTTTCAACTGACCAGGGTTCAAATCCAACCTCTTGCTGTAGTACCCTTGATACAAGTACTTACTCTCTACTGATACGCTAAAAGGTTAATCAGCTGCATACAAAACTAATGGTGCACAAATCTAGAGGATTTGAAGCAAATCAGATAAATAAACAGATATCAGGGTGTGTGCAGTGTATTCTGTAGTGTAACTTCAGTATGTTGTGTATTGCAAACAAGTCTTGTCACTTTCCAGTGTCTGCACCCTGACTCTTGGTGCACCTTGGTCAGACTTACTTTCAACTGCACAGACCAGTGGGCTGATGCTATAGGATGGAGAACCATAGAATTGCCAGCAAAACCATATGACGACCCCCACTGGGCCAAAATCACAGTAACAGTGGTCGCCAATATGGGATGGCTGAGGTGGAGACAGAGCAGACTGGCCAGCAAGGGACTCTGATTGAGTCCTGGGACGTCCGCACTGTGGGTGATGGACTCCTAAGCAGCTCTGCCACAGGGAGGCCGTTTCCGTGGTGATTCCATCAGGGCCTTGGACCTAGTGCACGCGGCATGGCCTCTGCTATGATTACATCAGGAAGAAATTCAATAGCGTTCAGTTCTGCGCACCAAATCACATCAGAGTTGCGGTGTGATGATGTTCTGCATTCCGCTTTGATTTCTGTCAAGACTGGAGCGGCACAGTGACCAGGCTGCGTGAGGATGTTCCCCATGTTTCAGCCCCTTCCTGATGATCCACCGAGGAGGAATTGTTAACGTCGGCCACAGTGCTGGAGAGAAATGTCTGTGATATCACAAAGTGGTCAGATTGGAGATGTGCTGAGGTCTAACAGTGTTCATGATGGAAATCACGACAAACTTTCACCTTGTTTTCACAGGACGCACCTGCACTTCTGCACCTGTGTGTGTGTTGGTGCGTGTGCACTTTTCAAGATGTGCTTGTGTCTGCATTTTCTTGTGTGGGAGCATTAGAGAATGAATTCTTTAGTTTATTTGTGGATCTTTGAAAGAAAATGACTCTGACTCTTTGGGTTACTTTAAAACTACAAAGACACAAAGATTTTCCAGTTTACGTGCCTGTTGTTAATGACACTTTATTTATCTACTTTCTAAATGTCCATCTGTAGCAAAGCAAATCAAACCTATGCCATCCAAGCCAATAGATGTAGTAAAGAGCTCTCAACAGGAAATGAAGTATGGGACCGCATTAATGCAGCTCGTCGCCACAATGTTTACAGCTTACGTCTGTGTGTGGTGTTCCTGAGTAATAGTGTCAACAGCAAGACGAGGAACACTGTAGATGTCTAGAGGATAAACAGCAGGACTCTATGGAAAAAGATATCTTCAATTTTGACTTTTTTTATCTTCTGTGCAGCTTCCCATTTATATAAAGAACTGAGATCTTGCAGAATGTGAGCTTTAAATAAAGGGATGTCTATATTACTGTTCCAGTTGTGTTTCTAAGTTGAGGAACTGGTGTTTATTGGAAGCTGGTGATGAGGGTTATTTATTGGGCATGGCTGTAGTCTTACACTAGCTGGTGAAAAGACATACAGGATTGTATGATGAGGTAAGGTCAACTCCATACTTTTGTAAGATTCGGTTGGAATGTGCTGCTTAGAGTCAGTGGTGCTTCATGGATATCACTTTACTGCCTCCTTTTTCAAAGTGCTGGACATGTGACAGGTCAGCACAGCACTCGGTTAGGAGGCCTGCAGATCTTGTGCAGCAGAGATTGTTCCTCATCTTCTCTTTTAGTTTTAATTCTTATTGATGACTGTATTGCAGTGCCGTACAGTTTTGGTGTGAAAGCAAAGCTCCTAGTGGACTGTGCTGAAGGCCTGTGCTGTTGTAGAGGCATCTGCTGAATCCACATGGATATTTGGCTTTAAAACCCTGAACGCGGTACTCGGCTGCAATTCCTTTGGTAAACATCTAGTGGTTTACACTCAAAGCACCCACCAGGTCTGCACATGCACAGAAAGTAAGAGCCAGTCGTGAGTGCACATGTGGCTCACAGCAAAGGGCTTATGAGGGTGGTTATTTGCACATAAATGTGTGCCTCGAGGAACCTCTTCTCCGTGTTTATCTGCTCAGACACCAGTGCTATGTCAGCTGCCCTCTGTGTGTCACGCTACTGTGTTTCCTGAGGACACTGCAGACTGTCTGTGTGTCAAACGGTGGCAGTAGCAGGACCTGACTCTGGCAGGCAAAGCTGACATTTCCAGAGGAAAGTGCCCAGTTTTTGCAAGTTTGCTACTGGTTCAGCATTTTGATTTTACCCAAGATCCATCCATTGGGAGGAGTTCATTTCTCCAAGTGCTAAACACTAGCTGCTGAACCTGTTTGACACTGATGACCTCACCCTCCTGGTATAGATGATGATCTTAGATACCTGACCCATTACAACCACAAACGTGAGGGAGAGAGGAGGGAGAGGGTGGAGAAAGAAGGGAGAAAATGATGACTTCATAAGACTGTATGAATGGAAGAACAAGCACACACACACACACACACACACACACACACACACACACACCAAGACAGAGAGTGGACTTGAGGAACTCCACGGAAGCTCTGTACCTCAAATCTATGTACATGTCATGCACCAAAAGAGAATCTGCCGAATGAAAGGAAAATGATTCATAACTGTAATTTGTAATATAAATAGACACATTTCTCTGCTGGTCCAGTATTTCATCATGTTTCATTGTGGAAACCGCTCCCTCCTTCACCCACAGGGGGTCTTGTTGCAGCTGAGCTCCATCCATCCTGGAGGAGAACCAGTTGAAGCTCAAGAAGTTCTCAGATGAATGTGGGCAATGAGATGTTGTCTTGGCAATTAAGCCTTTTAGAAGAGAGCTGACAAGAAAGCCTGAGGCTTGAAGGAGGGCATTTACATACATCATGCAAAACTTCTCATATTTCCTCTCTATGCCCCCTTCCCATGATGCACTTGTGACCCTGAGTTGTGATAGAGCACTCAGATACTGTTTGTATGGGATTGAGGGACCTCTCATATTTCATATATACATCCTCTATGCATTGTGTCATCTTGTTACAAATTTTCAAATTACAATATTTTTAAGATACAAACGTTTTCTACATTGTTTTTTTAAACTTTTTTTAATACTTTTTCATTTTTGTTTTTTAAAATTTTTCTCTGTTGTCAAGTGAAAGGCATTGGTGTTTCCTTGCTCAGCTGTTAGTATAGGAGCACATGGCCACCTCAATTCAACTAATTTTTGCAGTGTTTGCAGTGCACATCTGTGATCAATAACAAGATTAGGAACATTAAACATATTTATTGGATCAGTTGGTTGACATGGCACTGAACAGGAGGCTGAGGAGACTACAAACAGCAATTAATTGGTGTCTGAGCCTCTCTATATCTGAATTTAGGCTATAACGGCTCTTGAAAATTAGTACCTGTATATCAGTATCCAAATATAATATATATGACAATTTTTTAATCCAAAAAAATCAATACGCAAATAAAAATCAAAATCAACGTAAAGAAAATCTTTATAATACTGTTGTCTCATAAAGTGTACTTTAATAAAATAATATTATATGTATTGTAAAAACTTTATTGTGTACTGCTATGAATTTATTCAAAGCCAGAAGTATGTTTGCAAGGGTGTTATCAACTGGTTCTGCCTGTTTCGCTGTCTGAACATGTTTGCGCTGCATCACCACATTTATTGAGTATTTCATTTTTTTTTAAATTAACCTTTTTTATTAAAATGCCAGTTGTTGTGTCAAATGCAGCAGGTTGATTTTGACACAGGTCTTTATTCTCTTTATTCAGCATCTCTCACGCTGATCCCCTGCTGTTATCACTGCGCATGTGGCCTCTCCCGTGTGCATCGCAGTGGCACAATGGGGGGCATTAACATGTGAAATGTCCTGTACTGTACCACGTGTTATAAACATGCAATTTAATAACAACATTAAGTGTTTTCTAATTAGGTAACTGGTTTTTAGAGTGTTTTATCATGCTGAAATCAGGGGTTGACAGTTACGTAAGTGTTCTTTGATGGGCTGAGAGCCGATTTTTAAATTTTATTTTTCCACATTTAAAGTAACGGAGAAATAGGCACTCAGTATCAATAAATTCAGTATCGGATACATTTCTATGGATGAAGTAGATTTGGACCCCATGGAATTGCTGTATTTGTATTTTTGGTCTTTTAGGAGTTTTATTTTTTAATTTTGTTTTAGAAGTTTAAATAAGTGTTGCACTCTGTTTTTATAGATTGTAACTTAGTAGTTAAAAGTGACTTTTGAGTCACAAATAAAAAGAGTTACAGACAGATTATATTCCCAGTTATGTCTGTAAACTGAGCATACATTTATTACCAGAAGGTCGTTTAACATGGTTCTGTCACAGGTTTAAGACTCCACCCTCTCTGCCCTTCCCTTTCCATCTCCCTGGGGACCACAGATGTCTGAGAACCTGGGTTTCAGCCTTGGAGGTTCAGCTGAGATTTGGTCTCATTGAAATGTGTGTTGACAGCAACATGGTGATGCCGAGAGCTGAAAGTGTGGCTCTTTCATGGGTGGGTCACTTCTGAGGGTGCTTTAGATGAACAGCTTTGGTGAAGTGTGGGAAAATGCTAAGTGGGAGTCAGCACCACTGTGTGAGACGATGTTCATAAAGAGACCACACTTTGCCACATGTCAATGAGATGTCCTCTTACACCCTGTTGATCCCAAAGTACTTTACCCATATCTGTGAAGACTGAGTTGAGCATGAGTCTCAGGTCCTACTAGGGTCATCTACTCGACGTTCACTACAGTGTTCAGTGCATCTCGTGCGCTAGAGCACTGCACTGTGACTGGTCAGTTACTGAGGGCAGAGTCACTGACTGAACAATAAAAGCTACAAACTAGTCATTGGCATGATAAATATGAAAATAAGTGCGCAGGCTCCATGACACTGGTTACTGCGCTGTATGAGGGGAGTGGCTTCACTACACACATGTGTGTACGTAGGAAGTACAGTAGCAGCAACTCGGTGCTGTAAATGGAGATCTTTTTCAGTACTTCTGGCTATTGCTACAGAGCCAGGAGAAGGAGCAGGAAGCATAGAGATTGAAGTTAGTGCCTTTAAACCTGAAGGTTCCAGATTTGAGTCTCACCTCCTGATGTAGGATTGTTGACATTTACTCAGAATTCATACAATAAGAATATCTATTTGTATAAATAATCATTTGGTTCTATAACACTATGACTCACCTTGGACAAAGGTGTGTGTAGAATCAACAGTAATAATAATAATGTGCACAGTGCATTACACAGATTTCTTTGTGTGTTTACTCTCTGAATCATCAATCACTTGGCAGTTTTCTTGCAGCTGATGTTAATCCTGTGTGGAGCACCAGGTCAATTGATCGCCATCACGGTTTGTGAGCCCAGATCAAGCACAATGTACAGCTCACGTGTATGTGCTTATGTGAGCTGAGATGACTGTCTAACTGAGACATAGAGGGCTAAGAACATGCTCTATGTTCACATGCACACGCTGAAACAATGAGAGATAGTTTTACATACAGTTACAAATCAACACACACATAGAAGTGATGTCTGATAGTCTGTGTAATTGTTTACAACCGAAGACATCCAGTTTTCCATCTTACTATTATCATTAACCGCTCATACCGGTCAGGGCTGTTGCAGAGCAGAGCCTATCTGGGAATCTCTGGGCAACAGGCTATGAATTTACACCCTGGATGGAATACCAATACATCACTGCAGACACACACAGTCACACATAGGCAAATTCAAGAGGCAATGTAGAATGACCAGTTAACCTGAAACACATGTCATGTGACTGTGAGCAGTAACTGGAACACCTAGAGAAAAGCCATGCAAACAAAAGGAGAACAAACTCCACACAGACTGTGTGGGTTGAATCTCATGCTCAACCAGTTCAGGTGTTGTGAGGCAAAAGTGCAAAGTTATTTTTTTATTTATCAAATTTTCAGAATTAATTTGGCTCATTTGTGAGATGAGGGTTCACAATATGTGTGTGTGTTTGCCAACTTTGTGTTAGGGGGTTAGCTTTGTACTACTGTTCTTGGCAGAAGTAATAGGACAATTAATGTCTCATAGCCAATTATGGATGAGGGAAGAAGAACAAGATAGGCAGTTTAAGGAAAAGAGATTCCCCCCCCACCCTTGGAAGAAGTATTATTTTATGTAGCCAATAAAGAGAGACGAAAGTAGGCACATGACATGGACTCTACATCTAATGCATTGATAGTTTTTTTGATTGTTTGATTGCTGGATTTGTTTTGTTTGTATCCATTGGGTGTGATGTGGTTTTAGATTAAACAAATATGAGGCAGAATTTAAAATCTCTATCTCTGTAAAGCTCAGTCTCTGTCTGTCTGTCTCTTAGTCTGTTTGTTCTTTAAATCTTGAAATTTGGCACAGTGGTACTTCTCACCCTCAGTGAGATTTCTGCATAGTGCAACACACACACACACACACACACACACACACACACACACACACACACACACACACACACACACACACACACACACACACACACACACACAGGCAACACCAGGTAACTCAGCTAGTTATTTATAAAATTAACCCATACATTTCTCTCGTTTTTTAATTTAATGCTTCATAGGCACCTGCCATTTTTTACATTGATTAATTTAGCCATTTAAAAACTAAATGTTAAAGGGTGATTAGTTCTGCACAGCTGTTCAGTTATCTCTGCAGACAAAAAAAACCTTGCTGGAATGTATGTTGGTATATTGCAGAATAAATTAACATTTACATTAATTATGACTAATTTTCTTTCTCCTTAGCTGACTGTCGTGATTGCTTGACTCTTTTCAGTTGTCGGATCTTCTCGATGGTTGACTGTTCTTATTGGCTGACTCTCCTAATTAATTGACAATAAATACAGGTTTCCAAAGGAAAGCAATTTCCCTGCTCTTGTTTTGTGTATTTTGGATGGTGGAGATTAATTTATATGATATTGAACTTTACCCTGATCATGTCAATGCTTAACATGTCAGTGAAGAAACTAGGTGTATACATTTGTCCCATGTAAAATTGTCAGTGTCTATGTAGGAAAACCAGCTAACTGGGGAAAATCATCAGTGTCCTGCAGTCTCTGTGGTGCCTGACTGCCCTCTGCCCCTCTAGCTCTTTTCCTTGCTGTGTCCCAGTGTCAGATTGTGTCTTTGAATAAATTTTTCCCTCGACAGACGATCCATAGCTGGGTTAGTGTCAGGGAGATCTCAGCTGCTGCTAAACATGCTGGAGTGAGATGCAATGGCATTTTGACTCGTCATCTTCATGGTGGCAAGACAGATAAATACATGGAGGAAAAACACTGCAGGGTTGTCACAGACAGTGGAGTAAGTTGAGATCGATGAGGATGACCGATGAGTTGAGCTGAGGTGTCGGACTGTTTAATACATCGTGACAAGGCCTGTGGTAGAAACCCCGCTAACATGACATGGGGTCATAAAATGGTTACAGTGATTTAAGTGAACAAAAAGCCAATACTGAAAAAAACAGACCTGTAGTTATGTGTCAGTGTTTATGGCAACCTGTGCCAGCCATTAAAACATGGTGACATGGAACAATATTGAGAATATGGTATTTTTTCCTGGGTTTTCAGTAAAGTGTCCTGCTACAGGAAGACCCTGTGTACATGAAAGCTGTGGTGTTCCAGAGGCAGGGCTGAAACATGGCAAATAGAGATGGATAATAAGAAGTAAGACACCACATATGATATTTCAGTTGGAAAGTTTAAGTTGTAAATACTATAAAAAACATTGTAAAGGGGAATACTATGGAATAAGTAAAAATGCACCAGGGTATCATAGCTTTAGACTTGGAGCTGAAATCTGTTAACTGGCATACACTTCCATGTGTTCCATATGTAGTTCATATGTGTCTACAGCAGCTGAATTTTGGTACTATACACAATAATGCCACTAGCTTTTATTCTGAACAAGAGAGCACTGACATTCATAATCTGCTAATGTGAATTTAATTGGCTGTGTCTGAGATTTGTCTATTCAGACATCTGTTGGTTCCAACGTTTGCCCTTTCTTCATTATCCTTATTTATGAGGCTTGTAGCTGATGTTTGCATTTATCCATTTTGCTGCTATTTCATGGCTTTGTGTCTCTAATTGCTTGGCCTGTGTGGTCATGTGACCTTCACAGTCAGGCATTCAGTTTTGCTGGGTCTCTACTGAAATAGTTTTCTTGTGTTCTGCACCTTTAATTTTGCACTAGAGGTAGAAATAAACAAAAAAAACAAAAAACAGATGACTGGTGAAATGGAATGGAATGGAATGTTTTATATATATATATACACGCACACATACATACACTGTACCTTGTCACAATATATATACACCATTAATACCTGCTCTATTGCTCTGTGATGGTCCTCACCCCTTATCAAAGGCATTCCTGAGAGACCTGCTGTGTGACGTCAATCATCGATACTGACACCTACTCTGTGATGTCACTCATTGCCATTAACACTGGTTCTGTGACTTCACTCATCACAGTTAATACCTGCTCTGTGATGGCCCATCCCTCTCACCAATAGCACTCCTGACAGATATCCCTGTAGCTGTGAACCAAATACGAGTAGTTAAATATGACTGGTTATATGGCATGGTGCAGCTCTCTGGTTCTTCTGCAGTCCACACAGGCTGAGCTTGCCTCCGTCTGCCTCTTTGGCTTCAGTACTGGCTGCTCAGCGGCTCGGCTCCTGGGTCCCATCCAGAGTGAGAGAAACTCGCTGTCAGCAGCTCTGAGATCACATGCAGCACAATATCACAGCTGCCCGAAATAGCCAAGCTGCAGTGAAGCAGCCCCGCCTGTCAGCCCCCAAAACGTCGCCACCCGCTGGCGTTCGGCCCAGGATGTTCATCATGCTCCAAACCCAAATAATAAGGCCCACAGACGCATTCATAGCTCATCAGAAATCCATCTGCTGTATCGACTGTGCGGCACAGAGGCTGAACCGTTTGCAACTGAAGAGGTGAGTCACAGATTATCCAGATTATCTAACTACAGCGGGATGGAAATTAATGGCAAATTAGATGGTTGTAATTGCAATCGACCCCCTGTTGAGGGATGTGTGGCCTGGTGGGCATCTAAGAACTGGGGGTTGAGAGACACGTATCCGTGGCAATCTGCACACACCTCCACAGTGACACATCCCTCTGCATTTAAGTCCATCAGCCACCCACAGAGGCAGGTGCTTGGAAAAATGACACAAAGGTGAAGTCCACTGCAAATGGAAGCTGTTGCCATAGTGATGAGATAGTTGCCACACTGTGATGTGGATGGACCTGTCAGTGGACTGTCCTCTTGCTATTGCTTTCATCCTGGGTGACTCTGATCTGTGTGTGATCAATGTTGAAAACTGCAGTTATTCCATGTGACCTCCTTATAAATAATGGTTCTCCCTGTTGAGTGTGTCTCATAGCACAAGGGGTGGGGATTATTAAGAGTATCTCATAACGGAGGGGGTATTATTGTTAATATCACAAAAGTGAGAGTGTTATTAAGAGCTAATGAATAAAATCACAAAACCTGTGAGAACATTACAGAAAGAACTCACTGAGAAGCCAATAGAAGTGCAGAATCATGGGAAACTGCTGAGCACACTCCCTCTCTCTCAGAAACACACACACACATACACACACACACACACACACACACACACAGCATTTCTAATCAGATGAAGAGAACATCCTCTACACCTATGGATGAAAATGAGCCCAGTTCTTCATCCCTCCTACACTCCTACAGATTGGCTGTCTACGTTATTCTACCCAGCATTCATTGTGTCCCCTTACTGCCACCACTCAGAAGCCTTGTCTTCTGCTGCATCCTTTACAAGTACACTGCTGGCGTGGACAGGAGGCCCATGGGTGCATGTAGGGCTTCCTTCTCCATTAAACTACAACACTATGAAATTACAATCATTATGAAATATGAAAGACTAATTATGCATCACCTCTTTTTGTGGGGGCACCTAGTCTGGCTCCATGGGTAGTAGAAACTGGTGGGTCACAGTTCAAATGATTTCAGATGAAGGAGTGTTTTGTGAATGATGTAAACAATGAAACTGCAGAAATAAATACAAGAGTATAGGGAACAGTCTGATCAGTGGGAAGGTGGGGCTTTGACTCTCCCCAGATGGGTGAGGGATGGACACCCCAGTGCAGATGAGGCACCTTATGTGGTGCTTGAATGTCGTCTTGTTAATGGAAAGGTTTCTCATCTGCTTACAGCTGAAAAAGATGTAAAGGGGTAGAACTATCTTGACTCCGCCCATTCTCACTGCACAAGGTCGTCTTTCCTTGTGAATCCAGCAGTGGAGCTGCAGGTCCCCTGAACAAATGTCCAAAGGGTCAGTTTTTGATACTGTATTTCATCAGCTACCCAGGGGGTTAACACTGCAAAGGAGGTCCACCCCAAATCTGTCGCTGACCCCCTGTCGCAGAGCTATCTACCACAGCCTCTAGTCGATTAGTACAAAACACCACATCACTATTCTATTTCTGCATGGATAAATACACAGGGGTATCCAGCACACAGCTGAGCTGTAATGTGTTTCTCAAACCACACCTGGGTCAACTTCTGAGTGTATCCCTGTGCTAATACTGTAGTTATAACATGACAAACAATTAATATTTTGACTTAGCAACAGTTTATACAGCTGAATTTACTCAAGCAGTTCATCTAGTGAAGGACACAGCAGCTGTTCCTCACAGTTTCACCACCTGCTGCATCCGCATGTTCTTCCTCATGCTGCCCCACAGGCTCCTCCCTATCAGTCCTCAGCAACAGACTCTGTCTCTTCCTCCTTACTGTACACCCACCTCACCACACACCTCCTCCCCCTTCATTCCCTCCAGTGGATCGTGACAAACACAAATATCCAGCCTTTGGTTTCTAGCAAGAACATCAAACCTACTGCCCTTTGTGAACCTCATGTCTTCTAATACATTCATTCACTTACAATAACAAATCATGTCAGATCTTACAGGAATAATACACTCATGAGGCAATGGGGTGAGTGTGTGTGTGTGTGTGTGTGTGTGTGTGTGTGTGTGTGCGCGCGTGTGTGTGTTGGCATTTCTGGTGTTTTTCCAGGTCTTTAATGGTGAGAGGGGATGCAGGAGTGGAGTAACAGTGGCCAGGTGCAGTGAGTATGAAATGGGCCATCAGTTAGAGTGCTGAAGGTACAAGCTTGGGTTTGGACGATGGAGTAAGCGGTGGACAGGCAGCCACCTACAGAAACACAAGAGTGCAGCTGAACAGTGAGTGGCTCCAATTGGGGTCTGTGTGTGCATATGTGTGGACTGCACAACCCGATCATGGCAGGAAACATACAGCTGAGCATCTGCATTGCAGCAGCTCAGGGTGATGTGCACAGCACCAGTCCAAGAGAAAACCGACTGTTCAGTTAGGTGGGAGGATGCTGATTAGGATTCTGAGGTGAATGCTGAGGGTGATGCTGAGCGGGGTGCTGAGGAGAAGGATGCTGAGGGGGATTCCTATTTGGATGCTGAGTGTGATGTTGAGGGGATGCTGATTTGGATGCTGAGGGGATGCTAAGCAGGATGCTGAAGAGAAGAATGCAGAAGGGAATGCTGTTTAGGGTACTGTGGAGTATGCTGAGGGGGTTTCTAAAAATGATGCTGTCGATGATGCTGCGGGGGATGCTGAGGGGAATCTGAGGCTTTCTGGGGGACCTCCATTCCATGTTCCTACAGCAATGCTGCAGCACAATGTTTCTGTTCACACAGTGACAGAGAACAGAGAACAGGAGGGAAGGAGCTACATTATAATTTATTAAACAAAATCATTTATTCATTTAGCCCATTTAAAAAGTCCTTTTCCCTCCTGTCTTCAGCTGACAGGAGACATCAGAATGTGCCCCAATTGCACTGATCTGTTCCTTTAAAGTAGCTCACAGACACCCAGTTTAAATGCATTTTTAATTAATTTAAATGACTGGGGCTTCGGAACCCAGCCAGGAAGAGGGGTCCCTGCTCAAACCGGTATTTCCTCCTGCCTGGTCGGGTGAGGGACTGAGAAAGAGCCACAGTGATAGTGGACATCAGGCTGGGCCTCACTGTGTGCTAGTCCCAGTGTCACCCTCCTTCCTGTCACTTCCACTGTCCATCATTGTGGTGCCCCAGAGGGACTCGTCCCTATTGTCCCACATGTCTCCAGACAGAAGGCCAACAACTCCAGCTGTCCACCAAGGCATTAGAGGATCCCATCCCCACTGGCAGAGTCAGGGTCAAGACATCTAACAGCTTTGTGTCCTCTGCTCTCCATCCCTCAGTGACACCCACGTCACCGCCACCGCCACCGCGCTCTGAGCACTTCAAGCCATGCAGAGACAAGGACTTGGCCTACTGCCTCAATGAGGGCGAGTGCTTCATCGTGGAAACCCTCACAGGATCCCATAAACACTGCAGGTAGGGCTGCCATTGGATCTCTGAGCAATTCTTTAAATGGGTCATGTTCTGTTGTCACCTGTGGATGTGGTTGTTGTGCCTATGCTTCAAAGAGGTCTGTTTACATTTGGGGTCTTTATATACATGGAGAGGCATCTGCTGGGCAGGTGTCTCCTGTGGAGATTACTACGGATTTGAGGTCTCTTGGTGTGCTGTTCACACAGAGAGGCAGTGAAAAACTTTGCCGCTATAGCTGTGTGTTTATCTCATCTGCCATGCAAATGGTTTTCCCACCTTGATGGGCTTGAATGGGATCTATACACAGGCTCTGTACCAAACTGTGTTGATGAGCCAAGAAGACAAGAAGTGAAGTGTGCTAATTCTATCAGTGGTAAAAGGGCACAGGCATCCCACCTGAGAGAGTGTGGTCTTTCAAGCACAATGGTGGGTGGTAATTAACCTCATGTATATCTCCTTCCACCTGATATGACTACAGTCCACAGTGCATGGCAAATGTCACTGGTGTCTCAAATCCCCTCTGAGAGGGTTCTATGTTGCCAGACCAAAGTGTGGGAGAGGGTGACACCTGTGCTATGCAGCTCCCTCACATGCACAGTGTTACATTTATATTTAATCATTCAGTAGATGCCTTTCTCCAGAGTGACTTGCAGCTCACAGTAAACAGACGTCCATCAGCAACAGATGAAGAGCTTTAGTCACCGGAAGATCAAAGCAGAGTCGATTTTCTAATACCACCACGTTGCTAGTTTATATCCGTTAAGCTGGCCGTAGAAGTGAATTTCAAATAGCATATACATAGATAGCAGATGTTCTAGACTCATTTATGTAGCTATCAGGAGATCATGAGTGAAATGGCTCTGATAGAAATTGATTTTAATGATAAAAGGACACAGCAGCTTTGCAGAATAGAGGGAATTCATTCCGACCAATCGGAGCTATAACTTTTGATGCTGAACCTCTTGTACATGTGGCCACCAAGCGGCTGCAGGCGCGGGACCTTAATAGTCTGACCAGGACGAGGTGAGTGATCAAGTCCTGCAGGCATTGAAGAGCAGATCCGGTGATGGTCTTGGAGACCATAACCAGAATCTTGGGCCAGGAGCAGCAAGTGGAGGCTGCTACTGATTCACTGGCTTTCTGTGTTTGTTGTTTCTTGTTTCCTGTTTCCAATGTGTTGGGCCCACGGGCACTAGTCTGACTCAGCCATCCTCTCTGAAACCATGCCTGATGTCTGAGGGACACGCTTGCGAAGCCAGGGGACCCTACAGCATTTTCAGACACAAACAATGCCCAGGAAACAAATCCAGTCCTCAGTCTGCCTCCTTTGGCAGCTGCCGCATCTGTTCTACTGCGCTCTTCCTCACCGCCATTCGTCACACGGGCCGAGGTGGTGCCGACTCGCTTCTTCCTGCCGTGTTACCATGGCAACAGACCCATGCTGCACCGCTCAGTGGAAAAGCGAGGCGATGAGGCCATCAGTCAGCTGAGAGCATGGTCCCGTGGAAAACAAAATCCTCTTAGTTCCTTGCCTCCTAATTAGAGCTCACTAGTTAATTCCAGCTGGTGGAGGGTCGCAGCTTGTCAGTTGGTTGTAGGTTCTGCTCTTGGACCGGACAGGATGAGCTGAGGAAAAGCACTTGCTCTTTTTGACAAGTCATCGCATTTTAATACATAATGTGGAGGCAGCCAAACACCTTGCTGCGTGTCTCAATAGTGTGTAGCTGTGTTGCTAAGTGGCAGGGCTGGCATGTAGGTGTGTGGTTCTGCATGCAGTGATGTGTGTCTGAGGCTGTGCTCACTGCTTTCTGTGATCAGGCAGCATGCGGGTGTCTGTCCTGCTGTTCCCACGGTAACTCAGCACAGGCCTAGATCCAACAGCCGCACCGGCTGTTAAATGATGCCCACCGCGACAGCACAGATCATATTAATGGAGACGACATCCTCCTCCGGCCAACGTCTCTGCAGTGTGGAGAGGCAGCTGGTGATTAAACTGTCACCACAGCAGCAGATTTAAACTGAGAGCTCTAACTCACACTGTATTCAGTGCCCACTAGCTGTGAGGGGAGGGAACCACACAGACAGGACCAGAAAGCAGTACATAGAATGAAGATAGAGAATTTAGGATGAAAATTGTCGATTGTATATGTGATGCACCATCATTATGTATGAAAACATACATAATGTACATAATGCCTGTAGTCAGGCACTCAGTGCACAGGTGGAAGAAGTGCAGCATCCCAACCATGACCCTGTCCAGTTATGGCACCTTTACATAAACACCTATACAGAGTGGAAAGATTTGTTCAGAAATGACAAAACACCATGTGTTGAATATCAAGACTGTCCTTTAACCATCTTCATTCTTTAATATTGTTTCTGGCTTGAAATTCATTATTTAAAAAGAAAATGAACAATAAAATTGAATGCATTAAATTGTCATGCATAATCTAAATTCGATACAATAAAACCCAAAACAAACAAATATATCCTTTATGACAGGTATTTGAAAAAAAAGAGAAACCCTAATGCCCTGATATCTGTAAAACCAGTTTAAAATGAACCTTACCTTCCAATGTTAACACATTTATACATAAAATAAAAATACAATAAAAAAAATTACAAAAGGAAAAAAAATAGTCAATACTTGTTTATTAACAAGGGATGAAGCTACATGACATCAACTAAACATAAACACACATTAAAATCACCAGTCATGCAGGCATAAAATTTAGAAAGGCTACTTAAAAATGGTATTCATTGTGACATTACATTAAAGTTTATGTCCTTAAGTTTAGGATTAAATAAAATCTTTTTTACAAATATTTATGAGAGACTTGAGATCAAGCTGTGCAGCTGGATGTTTGTGAGGAGGTCTTATTTGTTAATTCATCCCTTTATTCAGTGTTCCACCTCCTCAACCAGGCTGCGGACAGCAGTGCAAGTCAACGGCACTGTACACGGTTTTGGGTTTGCTGTGTCCCAAGAAGCCAGACACTTGTACTGAACCTGACCTGGATGTGAACTGTAGCTGTAGCTGTTACTTTGATTTGTGTTTCGGGGCTTACAGGGCCTAGTGGGATTGGCCATATTCACCGCGTCCAGCACACAGTCTCTGAAGAGCTCCAGGCAGATACAGAGGACAGCCTGTGATGAGCGATCAGACAGCGGCAGGTAGCAAAGGGGCTGTGATGCTGAACTAAAGAGAGGAGGAGAAATGAGGGAGGGACCACCAATTCACAGCCCCACAAACCGTCGGGGACCTAAAGGCTCCACCCAGAACTTTGGACACATTAAAATCCAATGAGCAGAGGCTTCTCTCCCATCAGTCATCACTCTGACATTCAGTCATTGAAAAAAACTATCCATCAACAGCACCCCCACTGGGAAAGACAGTCCCCCTGGGGAATCCTTGTGCTGAAAAGGGGTGGGATGGAGCAGAGAGGAAGAGACACAGGAAGTGAAGATAAAAAAGGGCTGTTAGTTATGGTCTATTAGAGGTTTTTACTGCTCTCAGTGTTCCTGTTTACATCTTACATTATTATCTTTCACCATTCAGAGTTGCAGTTTATTGTATAAACCTTAATGCAGGCTGCTCTGTGTCGTCTGCCTTGTTTCCTGTTACTTAAGCCTTCGCAATATTGTCATAAAGTGCCACTTTAGAAGCAGATGGACTGGAAATGGAACTGAATTGAGCAAACAGAGAACAAAAAATTGCGGATTGTGGGGGGAAGGGGGGCATACAGGTTTTCAGTTAGTGAGAAGTCGAACCATGGGTTCTGACCTTTAGGTAGGTCAGTGAATGATGATATCAGGAAGAGGCACTGGGTATGGCCTACAGAAGTGCTATAAAGCAGGTAAGAATTGGCATAAGAGACTTACATACATTTCCTTACTGTTTATTCATTCTTTGGCAACTCCAAGTTGCTGACAGTTAGTTTAACTGTTAAATAGGTGGGTCTGTCTCAGAAATCCTTTTGTTTCTGATGGAGTCAGTATCTTCAGGATGGTTCCAAACCACAGGGGATCATCCATGGACCATGACTGCGAGGTTCTCCATTAGTAAATAACCTATAACAGGAAACTGAAATGACCACTGACCCAACTTCAGTGATGAACACAATGATGTCACCTGGAAAATAAGTGATACAGTAAATGCTGGTGGCAGATGGCACAGTTCATGTGACAGCTAGATGAAGTGGAATGCACTTTCCCTCCCCTCTAAGGCCCAATTGATTTGTGCCAACTTCTTTATTTTTTTCTAATTAATACCATTAAAACAAGATAGTTGCTCAATTCCATTAGCATGCTTGGCTTGATGGATGGCAGAGGCCTTCTAATCAACATGAACAAGGAGCTAATTTCAGGTAAAAGTCAATTGTATCCAAGCTTAAGGGCTACAAAATGTAGAAATAGTGTGCACACATAAGCACACTGATGGTTCAAACACCTCACTATTTGGTGAATGACTGTGTAAAAGCTGTGTTCCTGGTCATATTCCCCACTTGTTGGTAACAGGCAAAGTGCAGAGGGGCTGGACAGTGTCGCGTGTGTTTTTGCCATCGCTGTACAAGTTAATGGTCACCCAGGAGTGAATTGTGCTGACCAGTCAATTAGCCGTCACTTGGGGCAACAGTAGAAAGACATAGACACTTGGACATTCCTGCAATCTGTTTCACAGTTTGAACCTCCTTAATTGTTGTCTTCCCCAGGTAGATGTGAGCCTAAGATGTGGTGTCTAAGAGAGCAAGAGAGAGAGAGAGAGAGAGAGAGAGAGAGAGAGAGAGAGAGAAAGGGCCAGGAATGCACTGTCCTGTAAATTCTGAGCTCTAGTCAAGGCATCTCTTTCAAGTCAGCAGGTTTGATATGCTAATGACATGTAGATGTATGCAAATAAACCAACCTAATCCGTACACTCTGCCAGTGGAGATGGAGAAAAAGGCCTTTTCTTCAGATAAATCGGTAGGACTGTGCACGTGTGTGTGTGTGTGTGTGTGTGTGTGTGTGTATGCTAGTGAAACACATAGAAAGCCACGTGGGACCACAGGAGAGTGCCCGAGCCATAAGAAAGAGCTGTGTAATGCACTCTGTTCCGGAGTCCCTTCACTGTGCCATTGCTTCTCTTTGTCACTGTGTACACTGACTGCGCAGGGAACATGTTGTCCCATCCCTGTTAACCACCTTTCTGTGTGATCAATGCCCCCCTCAAACCAGTGACCACTGCTAATTGTCCCTGCTAACCACCACCACCACCACCGCCTTTCAGTATGATCAATGACCCTTGGTGTCAACCACCAACCCTTCAAAATAACTACTACCACAGTTGAGTGTGACCTATGACTCCTTGTGTCCTCTGCTAGCCCTTAGTGCTAAGTGTAAAGGGGTTTGCAACTGGTGCCAAAGCGCTATTCCTCTACCTTGAGGAAGCCCTGTCCTCCTCCGCCACTCACAACAAAAAGGACCTGCTTCCACACTTCTTGCAAAACATCTCACTCAAAATTCACAAGATAAATGCCTCTGACAAAAGTCAATTTCTCATCCTCATGCAGAATAAAGGCACACGATGGGCCTCTGAAACCCATTACTTGCTTTATCGTTGTTTAAATGGAATAATTTACCGTTTCTCCAGGGCCAAACAGGACTGTGAATCGCCGCAGTTCGCGACTGTCGCAGTTTCCTTTGTGTGGCGTGATGAAAGGGAAGGACAAATGAGCGCACACATTAAACCTCTGCTAGTTTCAGCTCCAGCTTCACAGCCACTAATTGGCATTTTTGCTGCTCTATTCTTTTTTTGTTATCTCTGCTGGAAACAAAATGAAACAAAACCAGTGGTGTTCTTCAGAAGTACACATTATAGCCGATTGATGCAATCTGTGGCAAGCTGGTCGCCTGTGTGGCCCTGGGGAGGCGCATGTGCCCCACGTGTCATTACCTGTGCTGCACCATGGATCCGTGAGCATTCTCTGCTTTGGGGATCGATGGATGGGTGCTATGTGAATGGGCTATTTTTCCAAGTATCTGTATGATTTATGATCCATTCTAATGCTCCCATTCATTAAATGTCAGAAAACCATCCTACTGGATGTTTATTTAAACAAGGTGCCCTGAAAAAAGATAATTGGAATATAGATTTTATCAGAATAACTAGTCACATAAGGACTCTGCGGTTTTTCAAAATTGCAACTGTTAGAGATACATTTGTCTCTTGTAACTTTATAGTGCAAGTTTTAAGAAACTGTGCGGTTTTAAACAAGGTGAAGCAGAACCATTTCCAGCAGAAATGTAGAAAGTGCATTTCTCTTTTTACAGTAGAAGGGACACTGACTGACTGCCCATATTTAAGATGTACTGTAGTTTGGATTGTGAAGATGGAAGGTGACAGTCTGGGGTTTATAGCAGAGTCAAGGTCATTATTCTACAGTGATGGAGTGGCCACAGACCTGCACCATGATGTTAGCAGTTTCTAATATCAGAAACTAAATACATAGAAACAAATAATGAAACAATATTATGCTTATCTCTCCTTTTTGTGTGATGCTGATCTCTCTCAGTTCAATCCCTATCTGTCCCTTAGAATAGTGCTCACCTCTTTTTCAGCATGATCATAATTCTTCCCTTAGCACGATCCTTATCTCTTCATTAATGTGATCATAATTTTTCCCATAGCGTGATGCCATATCTTCCAAGGTATAACACTTGTCTTGTTCTTTGCACGAAGTGGATCTCTTCCTTATTGTATCTCATCCATTAGCATGATGATCTCTCCCTCAGTAATGAGGGAAACAGAACAGTGGGGTGTCAGTAGCACACTGGGGGGAAGCAGTAGGGGGGTGGTAAAATAAAAGGCGCTTAGTGTAAAGCAACACTCTGTGGTGCAGACAGTCGGTTTGTGAATAACACCATGTTGTTCATAAAAATGACACAAAATGAAATTATATTAAAATAAAAATGCTTTTGAGATTTGGAAAAAGAGCAATACGGGTCTTTATGCCCCTCTTGTATTAGAAAAGAAAAAGTACGCTTAGTCACTTCAAAAGCCAGATGTTACTCATTTATCTCAAATGTATTTTTGGATAATGAAGAGAATATTAATTTATCAGTCAGGTGTTTTGCTCTTATTTTTGTAAGTGTCATTCTTGAGCAAGCAAGACTTGGCATATTTCTGGGCCTGGTAACCCACTCCAGCTTTTATCTTTACTATTAGTGCAGAAATTGTTGTGAGCTGATTGAACACACACAGTGTGTGATGTGTGTGGTAGTGTGAACAAACTGAGTGTAGGTAAACACAGCACACTTGTCCTATTAGTACCTGTATGGGCATACACAAGAGGTATGAGAGGAGTTTTACTCATTTGAAAAATCAACCAAAACCCTGATTTAACAGGTTTAACAATTTTCATAAAATATAAAAAATACTTCTCAGACAAATGTTGGTCCATTAAGGGAGAGGAACTTGTTTCTATGGATTTGCCCAGCAGCTGATGCTTAGATGAAGATAGATGGATAGATACATTCTTCTGTGGCAGCTCTTCTGCGTGCTGTAGGAGATGTGACTGCTTTATTTGAGAAACAAAGTTGCTTTATAACACCTCATTAGCGCGTGTCTTCTGTTATGGTGCTGTAAGCAGCCAATCGATACTTGGTGGGAGATGCTGGAGATGGAGCACCATGTGATCCAGCCTGTAAATCTGCACAGGGCACTGAACCAAATCAGGGGCACAGCTTTACTGGACACGTCAGCAGTTGTTCCACTCAGGTGGAGCTTCTAGCATCAGGCCCTGTCCGGCTTGTTACTGCTGTTAAAGGGGGATCCGGATTTACAGGATGATCGATGGGTTGGAATTCTCAGTCTCTGTGTGACTGTTTGTCCTCTCGGGACTTTTGTTTGTCTCCTAATGTTGGCAGTGCATGCACATACACTCACTCTCCACATAGTTCATCTAGTCACTAGTCACTAACCTCTAATCACTGACCACTAATCTGTTGTTTCTTGTTACTTATCACTAGTCACTAACCTCTAATCAGTGATCACGTATCAGTCACTTCTTGTCACTATTCACTAGACACAAATTACTAGTTCCTAATCACTAGTCACTAATTGTTAGCTAAGTTAAAAAATGAAGAGAAAATCACTAAAGAAGGGTCCTATTTTTGAACCAGATTTGATTTAAACAATAATGCAGCCACTAATGACTAAACTCTAATTACTGATCACCAATCACCCATTACTAGTTACTAATTGCTAGTCACTAGTGAATGATGTACTTACTGCTACATTACTGCTTTTTGGTTCTCATGACTGAACTATCCTTTAGTTCATCACCCTGTTAGCTTTCAATCCTGTTAGCTCAAGCCTCAGGTAGCTCAGCACCTACCGCTCTCCACGATTAATATTATATTTCCTGATTACTATGTTCTTCAACATGTTTAATTGGTAATGTACACAGTTATGGGCAATTGGTTAGTTTATCTATCCCTGAGCTGTGTGCTAAAATGTTGACAAGCACAAACGGTAAACAGGTAGAAATGGGGAAAAACCAGGTATAGATTGGTACAGACAGGTTTAAACAGGCACAGACATCACAACCAACACCTCCCTTTGTAGGCCCTAAATGCATGACATTAAAAAGACAAACCTGAAGAAAAGTTTAACATAATTTAACATAATTCTCCAGAATTAGACAAATAAAGCCTTTTACACCTCCCGCTGTGAGGAGGTACAGAAACAGTTAACAAAGAGCGAGGCCTTGACAGAGTGTATGTTTGTCCTTTTTCCTATTTTTACTGTAGTTCATCTTTTGGGTTATTGCTGTGATTTGTCATTCATAAATGACTATGTGTGGTTTGATTGCTCCATTTGTTTGATGTATATCTGCACTCAATACATAAACGTTTCATCGTCATGACAATGAAGTAACTTAATGGAACCAAACTGCTGAAGAGACAGAGAGAGGAGGTCGGACGTATGAAGTGGGGAGAGAAAGACAGAGAGATGGGAGGAGATGGGGGGTTTTTGGATTAGGAACCTGTACATCCTCCGACTTGAGGTCCTGGGAATTAGAAGTGATTATCCCCTGTAATTGAATCATTTCTATACAATTTGCATCTGATGCTCCTGGTTTGAGGGGCTACAGTTGTATTTCCCCTGTCTACCATCCTCCATGCAGGTACTGTGTTCCACCCATTGTCTCTCTCAGGCCCAACATGCTCAGAATGCCATCCTGTTGCCACACAGCTGCTGACAGGCCATGACCCTGACAGACGTGTGAACCATGTGCCTGTGACATATGAACCCCCTTGGTTAGCAACAAATGGAGATGCTGTCAGTAAATTCATGTGATGGAAATGCACTTCATGAGGTTTCCATAAACAGAAGATTAACAGTTCAACATTTTAATCATGCCTTCCCTTGAGAAATTAATTCATTACACATCATCATGTCAATATGATTACAGGATTATTAAACACCTTATGTTTGTATTTGAGAACACATGATTGGACGCTTGGAGTATTATTTATTTTTGTTTAAAAAAATACCCTCCTGCTAGTATTTTATTTAAACTGTTCATGTATAAAATGTATGGCAGAAATGTGTATCCTGAGTCATTGTTGCTCTCTATGAATACAAAGAAACAAAAGCACTAAAAAGGCAAAAATAAGAAAAAGAGATAAGTCAAAACAGGGTTAAGAAAGACAAGAATCATCCACAATCCCTGAGTCCAACCTGTACATATCGCAGTATGTTGTTCTGACATGCGCTGCCTACATTAACAACTCTTTGCATTACAAACATAAATACAGTCATAAAGTAGATGAGATAGCAGGGATTTGAATTTTACCCCTGTAAAATGAACAACATGTCTGCTACCAGGCAGCAGCTGTACAAAAAACTCAATTTCCCATAAACCCTCTTTGGTTCCCTGTTGCCATTTTCTGACCATCTAAAAACACCTATACTTTTACATTTTTCTTGGTTAGCTAAAAGTAATAACACATTATTTAATTGCCAAATTGTTTTGCCATTAATGTGGTTGCATGTAGAACACAAATATTAGTGCTGTCAGACAGGTGAATACCACAACCGTTTGCATAGCTAGAAAATCCATCAGTATCTCAGTAACCTCACTTAGGGTGAGAAGTGCCTGTGTGCCAAATTCCAAAGCTGTGCATAAAGAACAAACAGACAAGAAAACAGAGAGAGATTAAGCTTTTATCCACTGATGTGTAGAATTTCATCTCGTGTCCATCCATAAATTGTGCACAGCATCTGTTACATGTATAGTTTTTATAGTATTATTTATTTACTTATTTATTTACATAGTTTTATACCAGTGATTTTACATCTATATACTGTAGGTTTACATTTACAATTTCATAATGTATCCATTCATAAATTGTATGCTGTTGTATATGTACTGTAGTTGTACAGTCTTGTATCCACAATGAGCATTGAATTTTTTTGGAGTTTCTGTTGTTTGTTGGTGTTTATACCCTTTTATGGAGCAGCTTGCTTCATCACAAAACTCACATATAACAGACAGATAAGAACAAATAGATACAGGAGGCCAAACTTCTAAGTGCTCAGATGGGTTTTAAGCATGAATCTGTAAGCATGATAATATGATAACATGGGTGTCAACTGGGGGTCAGAGACTTCAATGTTTTAGGAGTACAATGGTGTCTGGAGAGGCTCCTTTTGAGTCTTTTGTATGTCTAAAGATTTGAGAAGTTCTACCACTGATGGTTCAAGGCTGACAACAGATGTAACAGTGATACATGACGTTGCAAGAATAGGGCTTCAGATGACTGGATTGCACTGATGTTGATGGAATATGTGGTCTTTTAAAGGCTTCTGCATGAGATGTTCCACTACGGTTTTGACAGGATTTCAGTCGAGGCTCCTGATATTGACGCTGTCCCTTAGTGGTCCCATCACCACTTAGCCACTGTCTCCCTTTGAGGTCGTTCTTCTCAGGCTGACAGGGAGAACATGCAAATGCACACACGGTTAAAAGAGAACCTTTAGGGTGGTCAGCACAGCAAACTGATGTTTTAGAGAAAGGCAGAAGACTAACTACTCCATGGAGAGAGCATATAGAGATTATGCAGCTGACATGTCTCACTGGAGAACCCAAAATGTGTTGAGAACCTCCAGCAAAAATGGGAGACGGCTGTTGTGTAGGACTGGGCTTTCAATCCTGCCACAGGGTGTGAGCTTGCTTGGCTGCATCTCCAAGGCCCGGTGGGAGAGTCATGTGACTGCAGTAGCCCCATAGCTTTGCCGGGGCGAGACGGGAGCTGTCAGTCCTCTTAGAGTGGGTTCAGAGTTCTGTTCAAATATTCATTGGCTTCCTGACAAGCAAGCTTCTGTCTAATATGAAAATGGCCCCCGCACTGAATAATGCCGGTCTGTCTGGCAGCAGCACTCAGGCGCCTCACCTCGTCTTAAGTTGGTGTGGAGGAGTCCCCAGGAGTCACTGTCAGAATTTACCATCTGGGTGTGATAACACAGGGGAAGAACTCCACTAGCTTGTTTCCTCCCCTTTCACAGTAATCCATCAAAGAACATCTTCATCTTTATAAGTTCAACAGTGGCTTCATTAGTGCTCTAACCTCAATCCCTTTCTTGCCTTTATCACCATTGGCATCAAGCACAAAAATAATCAACTGATCCCAAAATGTCCACAGTATCTGACACAGCCAATCACCATCCATGAAAGCAAATGCTAGTGATATGAATTGAAATTTTGATACAAAACAAATTTCGGGAAGGTAGTATTAGCTCAAGGCCCTGGCCACACCCTGTCATCAATCACACACATGCACCCTGCTACTTCTGTCTTGAGGGGGTTATTTTTCATTAACCAGTCATTTGCACCTGGGCACTCATTGCGGGTGGCTACTCGCTGCCTGCCAGGGTTCTGCTTTCATTCATTGGCCACTGCTTCCAGTGCTTGTCACCTGCAGAGGTACCGCCTCTTGTGTTTGATTGCTGGCTGCCTGCTGGAACGCTGTCTCTCATGTCCATTCACTGGCTGCCCATTGGGGTGCCCGCTCTCACATGCGTTTGCTGCCACCTCCCACATCCATTCATGACTGCTTGCGAGGGCATCACCCCTTGCATTCGGTCAAACGCTCTGTCATTCACTGTTTGTAACTGGGGCGCTGTTCCATTCTCGGTCCCTCGCTGCCATTATTTCCCCAACCTGCTGGGGTGTTGCGTTGTCCTGTGTGGCTCACAAGTGGCACATACCTCCCTTTTTGGTTGTGATGGTTGTAGCACTTTGTTTTGGGTCCCCTACTTCTACCGTTATGCTGTAATCTGTTCTCTGCTTAAGGCACAGCTCGCATAGGTAACGGCATCGAATGAGGAGCAGTGAACTATGAACCCTGCCAAAACCACTCAATCAGTACATACTGAGGTATACCTACCTGCAATTTTCACATGCATTCTTATGCGTACTTTCTTTATGCAATGCTCGCTTGGTAACTTCATGTCCCATCTAAACACACCCTGACCCTCTCCAATCTGCAAACCATGCTGTTGCTCTTAGGCTGTTCCCTTGGCTTGGAGTCCACCATGCTTTTTAGATGCGAGCCCTCAAGCAGACTCCAAGTCCCAAGGGACAGTACACCAAGCACCCATCCAAACACAGAACCACTCTGATACTTCCAACTCCTAATAGCACAGATAGGCAAAGAGGAGGGACAAGAACTGGCTGACCATGACATAATAGCTCTAGTGAATTGAGATGAAAATGATTCCAGAACTGGACTGTAGTATGATTATTAATAAACCATTTCATACTTATATTACACTTTTTTAACTTGCAGTTTGTTACCCCCCATTATGTGGTATTTTCAGTTATGTTAGCACCCATAGGATAGATAATCATGACTTTGCTATACTTTCATTCTCATAGGTTAAGGCATCTTTAATATGCCACCATGCAAGTGAAGTGGTTGAGTTAAGGCCCACCTTTGCTTTCTACTAATTAGACTAAATCACCAGATTATTGGTGACCTGCCTTCTTAACCAAGGCTAAATCATTTCCATGTAACTAAACCCCAGATCTGGGAACTACTCTCAATGGATCCCTGTGGATATTTACATTGATTTGCTCATTAGTAACAAGGCTAATAGCAAACTCCTCACCGGACTTGCTGCTCCACATTTCCTGATCGCTCACTAAATTCCCAGGATTCCTTGTCCTGTGTGTTCTGGGGTTTCAGTGAAATGCCTCACAGGCCATGTTGGGGAACTGGGCTGCTCTGCCTTCTCTCTTCTGCTTCCTGCCATTATTAGCATTTTTGGTTACAGCCATCACATTATTATTAACATTTCTTCAGCTCCAGCAGATTTAAAAGGCACACATAAGGGTGTCAGAAATCCCCCGCCCTGCCGTCAATTCCACCTCAACAGGCTGCTGTGGCATGACGAGGGATTTGCATTGCTGAAACACTTTAACAAAAACCCAACATTTCACGTCTTGCTTGGCTTCTCCCTCTATTTATGTCAGTGTCTTTCTGTAATCCAGACAGGCCCTGTGCTCCTAAACCTGGAGTAACTAACTCACCTGAGCTACCTTGCACGCCTCAATGCATAACAATGATTCTCATATCTCATGATGTGTTCAGCTTACATTTGAATCCTCCATATCTACAATGTACAAGTGATACAGTTCATAAATCTTCTTCTGTATTTAAACTTAGACACATCAGTGATTTTTTGTATTTCATCAAGCACGTGTGTTTTGCGATGAAGCAGGTTTGTTCACAAAGTGCTTAACTTGGGGTCAAAAGAAAAAACACTGGATGACTAAGTAGCAGTTAAAATCAAATATTACTATAGCATTTCTATCTGGGCCATACATAATTTCATGCAGAATTATGATTTTCAGTAAATTGAACACAACATTTTCTCAGAATGTATTTATAGACCTTGTTTACATTTATTTAGTTAACACTTTTCTCCAAAGCAATTTAAGATACTTACACTAACTTACCAATTGTACAGTAGGGTCATTTCTATTGTATGAACTTGGGGTAAGTACCTTGATCAAAGGCACCACAGCAGGAGGTGGGATTGGAATCTGGATCCGATGTCAAAAGGGTGCAATGCTAACCGTTGTGCTACCTCCGACCCTTAGCGCAGAACCTTAACTTTAATCACATTCTTAGGGATCTGAAGCCTAGAAAAGGTTAAGAACCGCTGCCATAAACATGACAGTTGGCTGCAGTGGAGGGGTCACTTGTCAGATGTCTATTTTCACTGATGAAATCACCTGTACAGCAGCTCCACTGCTCTGTTACACAAATCAAGTGGCACCGTATTATTATGTTGTTTTGCAGAGGAAGGCAGAAAGGTCACATAAAGCACACCTCTTGCACAAACAAAGCACTCAATGTCAGCCCACACTGCAGTTGTAACAAAACAATGGAACATGCTGGATGTGACCAGTAACCATGACGATGGTGTCACCACAGTGGAGGGGTTGTGCTGCTGACCGCATGCTATGTTGCCTATAGTTCATTAATGAGCTGGTTAAGCAAGAAGCCAACCTGTCAAGGACTGTTACCATGGCAACCAGGTATTCGGGGGGGGCACCATACCTTTCTCGGTACTAAAATCCCCTCCATTTGTGTATACACTGGTAGAGCAAGACTCAGACTAAGATAACCTCATATCACACTGAGAGCTGAGAGCAGGAGGTTCAAATGGAGATAAAGGTCCCACCTGGTGGTTGAGGAGCTCCTGGCGTCTGATCCCTAGGGGGTCCATGTAGGTCTTTGTGGGCCACTGACATTAAAACAGCTCAGCCAGTATGCCAGACATCCTCATTCTCACCCATGTAACACGTTTCAGGACAGATGTCACACAAGTACTAGGTCTGAGCCATTAGTCATCTCACTGGGTTTGCAAAGCTGACCGTGTAAACTAAACTGGACCCCAGGGCTTCTCAAACAGACGTACAGTCTGCTCTCTTTGTGTAAATGTCAGTATCTACATGCAGAGCTTTTAAATCATTTTCATGCTAACTCTACATTTCCTACCACACAAGTTGAGCCAGAATAGGTCTCCAAAAGTATGTTTCTTCTTGCACTGGTTATAGTTGTGTACATGTGTAGTATAAATTATATTTCTGACACCTAACTCTGCTGGCGTCTGTGAAAGAGGACTTGTTCTAATACCTCAACGTTATAGTAATAGATAAAGGCTGCTGAGATACAACCCGACCTTAATACAGTCTGAACAGTGATGGCAGAGTTATGAGCTTACCTGCAATATGATCTGTGATACAGTGTAACCCATAATAATTTGGGTAAAAGCTTAAAGAGGATACAGATATGACCTCTTTTTAGAGTGTGAAGATATGATATAACCTAAAGATATAATGCGGTTGCTGTTTTTGGTGATCTCCACTAGAGTAAAATGTGACTGATGCGTAGAGAACAGAGATAATTTAATATTCACTTTGTGGGAGAAAACTAACAACAGCTGTGGGAAAGCTGTAAATTTCAGAGGTCAATAGATAAGAGGCACCACTGCCTTTGTAGAAGTAATAACTAAAGCAGATGCACCCAAAGGCTCCTGGAGCACACGAGAGCTGTGTGTCTTCAGTGTGTTTTACTCACCAGTGCAGGGCTGGCAAAACAAGTGGTTAGATACGAGAACTCGAGATGTCCTCGGACATCCTCGTCTTAGAACAATCGCAAAGCGGATTAATCACAAATCATTTACACCACAACTCAAGGTAATTACAGCATGTCGCATTACAGTTTAGCTTAATTACAAATGCGTTCTATTAGAGCCCCCCTAATTAGAAACTAGTTGCATTACAGTGACTTCATTACCAGCCAATTGGCCTGTTCCTCATGGCACAGCTACACACCACCGTGAGTGTGTCCATTACCAGGGGCATTCGTGTGGGTGGCACCTCTGCTGAGGGGCACTGTGCCATCTTCTGCAAGTCCGGCACACCCAGACCAGCGCCTCGGGAACTTGAGGATTGCACAGCATTAATGAGCCATGGCAACAAGCTCATCATGCGCTCAGGCCTGCAGAGTGATCGATGGTGACAGGCTGCGGCGGCTCTGCAGCTCTCCTGAGCACCATTAAAGATGTTCTCCATTACCATGTCTGTGGAGACGGATCCATCATTAGCGGCATCAGTTGCAGATGTCACCGTGGAAATAAGCATACCATCGACACGCCTTCCCTTGGTAATGTGTAGGGAAAACGAAACGCAATGTCTACCACTTGGATTGATACGTTTTGATCCGCAGTGGAATACAACACTATGCCAGCCAAGTGGCTTTAGACATCAAACATTTCATTATGATGAAATTAAAAGTTTTGTTTTACTTATATTTGTCCAACCAAGATGGCTACAGAAGTATGGGCTCCTGAATGTTTAAAACATTTAAAGATAATTCTCACATTTCCTCATGCTGTCCAACAGTTACATCTGAATTTCCAGCCAGGTTGTTAATGTTGACAGCTGAGTCTTTGATGTCCCTCTGCTTGTTTCCCCACAGAGGCCATCAAGAGGTGCTTCATTACAAACAAACTGAGATAGTTATGATGATGATGACATTCTTCTTCTTCTTATTATTATTATTATTATTATTATTATATGATCTCATATATGAAACATTTACATTTATGCCATTAATTCAGTGATAAGAAAACCTTTAAGGCAAAAAAACAAGACAGAGTAATGAAAGCAATACAAATATGATTATCACCCATTGTGCAAGTTGACTTTATTTGAGGAGTCCAGACAATGGCCATAATTGCAGGTATCCCCTGAAATACAGTGTAGTGTTTAGTTTTACTTTTTGCTTTTTTTTAAAGTGAAATTATTTTATACTTATAAACAAGTTGCAACCAAATACTATACACTATATATATATATAATGCCTCTGTACTGTTCTTCTGTCCTCCCTTTTACAGCCATTGGTAGGATTTGTTTGCAGTCTTCACATTTGAGTAAAGGTTATTTTGAAAAATGTGTCACCAGGCTCTCTGAGCCTTTTTTATTAGCAGCCACCACCTGTTCTTGTCCACAGTTAGTGTCACCGCACCTTCGTTTCAAGTTGTGCTTCTGTGCAATCTTGTGATCTCAATTTATCTAGTGCATCTGTATTATTTTCACATTGCCATATATTGTTAATAAAGCAAAATGTTTTTAATATAAATCTTATTATTTTCCTTTTGATGGGTTTTGGTGTTACTTGAGCAAACATGGGGGTGACTTTGTGGACTTAGGAATGCTTAAAAAATGTTTCCTATTAAAATTAATATGCACAAATGCATTTTGCTTTGAGGGATACTTGTACTGAGATTATGATGACTGCTGTTTGAACCCTGCTCAGCCTGTGTGAAGGTTTCTTCTACTTGCCCTGGTTTTCTCCCACAGTCCAAAGACACAAGTTTGAGGTGGACTGATAACTCTAAATTGTCTCTGTGTGCTGCATTACTTTGCTGTGTATGGTGAATGGTTATAGGGAGTTTAGCACAGTGTAGCTAACCTTGCAAGTCACTTTGAATAAAAGAGTCAGCTAAATACCAACAATAACAAGACAATAATCATCATTTGCTGCTTTGGAGAAAATCATCTGCTAAAAAAATAAATGTGAATGTCTGCCACCGCTCAACTGTTCAGAAGTGCACAAAATCCAAATTGAGTCCTCGTACATGTAAAGAAAATGCTCTGTAAGCTGAAGTAGATGTACTAAATGAAACTCCTTCCTTCCATCTATCCATTATTATTAACCACTTAATCCTGAGCTGGATTGCGACTGTCCAGAGCCTTGCCCAGAATTCTGGGAACTCTTAATGGGTTTATCTAGGGGTGTGATTTTTTTATTATTAAAATGATCCACTTTGCTGCAGTGCTTTGGCGTGCAGAAGGGAAGCTCCTGCTGTGGTGATAGCGGCCCTGTATTTCATATGCAGGTGGAGCAGATGAGCTTCAGGTTCAGTGTATAAATAACCTGTGAGTGGGGAGGAGTGTGAACAGCCTCAGAGTAGCTCGTGGGGAACTTGGGAAGAGATCCAGCACAGTGTGATTACACTTCACACCAGCATAGTGCCTATGTCGTCATCATGACCATCATCACACAGGTGTGAGGATCAGCAGAGTGGCAATGTCAGAGGGATCCCTGTCCTTCCCAATACTGATATACTGATCACATTACAGATCGGCCCCTGAGGGATGTGTTAGAATGTCAAACACTCACAGTCTTGCTGATCAAAACCAACTGGAAAAGTTTTTACCTGATCTCAGGTAAATAAACTCAACCTTAGTTAAAGTCCTCCTGAGTGCTCTAACCAATGTGCAGGGCTCCTTGGTGAAACGTAAACTGTGGTATTAAAAGGCACCAGAGTTAGTAAAGGGCAGAATTCACACTTCTACAACACACAGAGGCAAACTGCTAGGTTTCAGATGCATCTATTTATATTAATTTTGCTAATGGTTTTTCTCAAATGTGCCATGCAATATTAAACTATTTACAATGACTTATCCATGTATACAGTAGGGTATTTTTACTGTATCCATTCAGAGCAGGTACCTTGATCAAGGCTACTGTAGCAGAAGGTGGGATATGAGCCCTGTTTGAATGCTTGGTGGCAGTTCTAGCTGCTACACCACCTGGTGGCCCCTAATTGTGTTCTTCCCTGTCTTTGTGTTTTTCTGGGTTTTTGAGGAAGATGAATGTTTTTTTTAAAAGAGCTCTTGTGTCCTTGTGATTTTAGGGTTATTATTGCATTGAGGGGTGTGTCCTACACACGAAGCAGAAAACGCCTCTCTGAGATCCCAGTTTTGGTGCAGTGGTCTAATGGGTCAGAGATGCACAGGCAGGGAAGGTCCGGCACTTTCCTGTTGTTCGGAAAGTCCATCAGCTCTTGTTCACCTCCCATCACTGATGCCAACAGTGTGTATGTGTTTCTACTTTTGCTGCTAAAGATCTTGATTTTTGATCTGATTCAGAAGAGATAGGAAAGATGGTCTCTTCTCCACAAAGATGAGTGGGTCGATGTTCTCGGTGTAGCATGAACCCAACCGGCCATGTGACTGCCTGCATGTTTTTCTCATTATCACCACTCTGTTCCTGTCGCACTGAGACTTCCTCTCTGTTGCTGGGAATGACGGGCTTCATGGCCAGTTGAGACGTGTTAACATGGTCCATATCAACGTGCTTGACTGCAAGAACTCAGAGCAGGCCGGATGGAGGAGAGAAGAGCGTAAACACAGTCAGGCTAATGGTCGGCAACACACTAATGTGGCTGATAGCATGCCTGTGCCACATGTTAAAGGTCTTGCCTTTCCATGAGAAATGCACCAACAACCATGGGTGCTCAGATCCCTCAAAAAGATGAAGGAGAGGTAGGAAGGCACAAGATATCATATTACTGCCTTAATCGTTTTCACATTTATATTTGAGTTGAAATATGCAAAATTAAGGTGCAATCCATAAAGGAGGAAATGCTAATGGTCCCGCTGTCATAAAACACATTGATTATCACTTTGAGGTCCTTCTGCACAGTACAATCTGGTCTGCAGTTGGAGTTGTGTGAACTAGAAATACGTGTAATTTTCCTTCTGCCATAAACTAGAGAGGCAGCAGGTGGCATAGTGGTTATAGCTGCTGCCATTGGACTTAAAGGACAGAGGTTTAAATCCTATCTCCTGCAGTAGTGCCCTGGATCAATGATCATTGATTTACGTGGGTAAATCGATGTAAGTAGCCTAAGTTTGTAAGCTGCTTTGGAGAAAAGGACAAAATAAATGAATGACTATAAAGTGCACGAAACCTGAGATGGGTTGTGGATTTGCTGGTGGCAGAAAGATGTCCTACTGGTTCACAGATTGATCCTCCCTGATTCCACACTCCACCTGTGGTTGTGAATAACTGAATCTTTGATTTGCTCTATTGGATCCATAGCTGTATCTACAGGTGGTTAAAGGCACCAAGTCTGTGGTAGGATATGAGATCAAAGGGAGGAAACATTTTCAGGAAGTCTTTTGAGCACAGAGTTGCTGCAGGTCGTTCCCTTAAGTAGTACCTACCATACTGAATCCTATATCCCCTTCATCTCTCCAAGATGGAAAAGAACATCAATCAATGATGTGTGACCTTAGTGACCCCAGATAATGCCCTATTTGATAAAGTCCTTATTGTTCACCTGTTCCAAAAGAAGCAAAGAAGGAGAAATATTCATTACGGAGATAAGAGGCTGTTGATGAGGTACTGAGGTCTTGAATGGAGAGATAAGGTGCACAGTTAAAACTTTAGTTATCTTGGGTGTGAAGGTGAAAACTCAGCACAGGATATGGGATCCTGACATGCAAACCTGAGGTAGAACTTCGAAAGGTTAGACCCCGTTCTTTAGAGGTACAATAACTGTATGGGAAGGTTGTCTAAAATAATTTAATGTATTATTGACATTTCTATCAGATCAAGCCAACCATCTGCTTTTTGCGGAAATGTATCTTGCTCAAGGGTATAACATCAGCTCCTGCCTGGGCTGTAGTCTTCTACCTGTTGTCCTTAAACTCAGTACCTGTGACCAATGCTTTCCTGGCAGAAGAACATGATAAAGATCAGGAGTTACTACACATCATAACTGCAACACTGAGAATGGATTGCCCATGGTGATCATGGTACTTTCTAGTTAACAATGTATTGGGCTTAGTTGGACCATAATGTACATGGTGCTGGGTTTGGATATCCCTCGATGACCACAGTGTTTTCTTTTAATGTCCCGTAGTGATGACAGCTATGCAAAATGACATCAAAGTTGACTTTTTTACCCTCATTAACTACTTGATTGATTGTTGTTTTTGGTTACCCACAATTGCAGTGCAGTGCAGAGTTTGTTGTCCACAATGAGCACATTGTTGAATTTGGTTACCCACAGTATCCGCAGTATTGGGTTTTTTTTTACCCACAGTGACTGCAAGGTCAGGTTTCAGGATCCACTAATGTTCAGTGTTGCCTAGAATCGTGTATAGATGTCCTACAGGTAACTCAGCTCCATTTTCTCTTCCAGCTGCCATCTTATCAAGGGAAAATCAGTGTGTGAGGCTTCATTACAATGTGGTCCAGGTACCTGACCGCTACACGCCAGCAGATTAACCCGGAGCTGTGTTAAAGGGAGACTTTGAGAAATAATACCCAAAACGATATGACAGCTTAGCAGGATTATTTCTTATCATGGACACCCCGAGCAAGGCGAGTGGATGATGGGGCAGTGATAAGATGTTAAATATCCCAGGGTGCGGCAGAGTCATGCAAAGCCGTCATTCAATTAACTGTGAGCGGAAGGAGCTCTCCGTGTCTCCTGGGCCATGGACACCGGCCGTCTGGTGAACTGTTAATTTCTGTTAATCTGGTGATGTACGGCTTTGAAGCACTGACCCAGAGATAGCGTTCAACTACGAGACCAAATGGCATTTCACTGCTCAGCGGACCTCAGACCCAGCATGGGTGTCAGACCCAAAAACAAACAGGCCCCTGAAGCCAGCTACTGTTTGTACTGTAGGTATGTATGCTAGTGAGGCTCCGGCACAAAGAAGAGAGCTCCACCCACTGAAACATCCTCCCCTCAGCAACACCCCCTTCTCCATCCACACAACCATATAGGGGCAGCCCCCCCTTGAACGCCCATTTAATTAGAGCCAAACCCATGCTGTATTGCTGCGCATCAGGGCTCCTCTTTTCATTAGCATACCTTTGTCTGCATGAGTCGCCAGGGAGAGCAGTGTAATACCGCGGTGCAGACTCACAGGCTCAGCTCTCAGGAACAGCTAATTGACCGGAGATGGGAACGTGTGGAAAATACATTTTTCATTAAAAAGGCCTCTGAGTGAATGGCACCGTGGCCCTTGGCTGCGCCTGCTCTTATCTGTATTACACAGGCTCTGAGGACATGTGATGCATGGGCAGCTATATAGTGGTGTATAACACACATTGCACAGGTGTGTGCACCCCAGCTGACACAGTAGTGTGTAATGCAGGCTGACCCCCCCCCTTTCTTTCTCTGCTGTAGGTGTAAAGAGGGCTACCAGGGTGTTCGATGTGACCAGTTCCTGCCCAAGACGGACTCCATCCTCTCTGACCCAAGTATGTTTACACTCCTCTACATACTTGTGCATTTGAATGACTCTGTCCATGCAGACGAGAGCACACATTTCATAAGGAAAAAACTAAGAGTGTGGCCTATACACACTGATCCCCAGTCCCCCAGTCCTGCAGGAACAATGTGCTCTTATAGTCGGCCCACTCTCTCTCGTCCCTCTCTTGTCTGTCTCCTCCTTGTGAACACGCAGCCCTTGCGAGATGGTGCGAGAGCCTTCGTTCCTGTAAACATTGTAATGAAGCCCTTGGAGACGTGTCCTCATGCCGCCGCTCCTCCAAAAGCCTCTCCTGCCTCCAGCCTTCAGTGCTCTCCCTGTATTTATGGAAGTCACCTTTTTTCCATCTATTTGAATTTTGAGCTGAAAGGGTGAGGAAAGATGCTTGTGGAGGGTGGAGAGATGCTCATGATTTCAGGCTTTCAGTGGAAGTAGTATGATGTGGAGCAATGGCTCTGTGACCACATCACATGGATATTTACATTTCTACCAATTACATTCTTGGATCCAACATGAAGTGAAAGGACAAACAAGAAAATTTCACTTCTGGACAAAAAGAGGTCATCAGCTCCAACAGATTGGAGGTGGAGACAGTGGATGTCATGACTCTCCCAGAAATGTACATTGGTTATGGGTTGTGCTCCCTTATTGAACATTACAGCTTTTTGCTGTTAAGTGGACGGTCAATCTCAGGTTGGTGTGGCCTCACTGGCTGATTTCACAGGAGACTGTCAAAAAGAAGAATAGCCCTGCAGCACTATGCCAAGATGCTAAGGATCTGTGAACAGTTTAATAAACAGCTGGAGGAGAGAGAGAGGGAAAGAGAGACTTTGGATAGCTCTGCTGCAGTGTAGTCTGTTTACTTCACTCTTTCCTCACTGAGCAACACTGACAGGTACACAGGGTTACCATGGAAATACATTTTAATATTCCTTCTAATATTACAATCAGTACCCATGTGTGTTATGATGGTGGCTGACACATTTTGCCCCCAAATCATTAAAATGTCAATTTCAGAATTATATTATGTTTTATTTTTTAGATCAGGCGCACAAGCAGCTTCGCACATTTGGACAATTTCCAGATTAGCAGGATGCTCCTCTGCACGTCACATCACAAATCATATTTAATGAGATTTTTGATTTGCATGTCCCTGTCTGTCCGATGGGAAATCTTGGTTCCTTTAGTGCAATCCTAACCCTGGTAATGACTGTCACCTCAGCATGAAGACGTGAGGACCCCAGACGCTCTTTGTCCCTCCAACAAGGACCTTGTCTGCAGTGCAGAGAAAATGTGGACATGTCTGTGCTTTTGACATGTATTAATGCTCATATCAATTACTAAACAATACAATTCATAAGCAGCAGACAATTTGGACATGTATGCGGAGCAGGAGGAGGAGTGTGAGGACAGGAGCACAGCTGTGTGTGCAGTCATCTGCCAGCTCCCGCTGTGCGCTAACGGGAAGATTACACACCTCCTGTGTATGCTGCCAGTCAAGAGCCCTCCTCACGCTCGACACACTCAACACACTCCACACACTCACCGAACATGGCTGCTCAACATAATCACTGCAAACACTCAATGGAAGCAGCACCAGCACTGCCTTTCTGACTTTACTGAGTGTGCGTGAGTGCATGAGGAGGAGACCCCTCTCTGATGTACTCACACTGGTGGGTGTTATCAAGCATGTGATGTGTGAGCAGTACAGCTAGACAGGGTGCAAGAGCACATCACCTGGGCTGCTTACGTTTTCAGACCCTTTCAGCATCCTGGTCTGCTGTCATGGTGATGTGATCCTGTGGGGGTGGCAGGATAAATTCCCTAGAGGCCACACCTTTGCACACCTCTGGTCACTTCCACATATCAACCCAGCAGGAGCTGACAACCACAACTGCAGACCTGATGCACAAAAAGACACCAGCTGACATAGCTGTGCGTTCAGGGGAACACGGATGACACCGGAGTCAAACACAGCCGGGGTTGAGCACATCACAAGCTGATGCGATTAGAGCTGGTGCCAGAAAGTTTTTGTGTCAAAGCTGCACAACAGGACCAGAATTATGTTCAAGCAGTGTTTGGATCAGGAACTCAACCACGACTGGGTTTCAGCAGTATGGCAGTCCTTGGGTCATGGAGTCATGATTGGTTTCTAGGGGCTTAAGCTGTATGTGATGCTATGAGATGGCTGGAGAGAAAAATGACTGATTGCTTCGTTCGGCTGTTCTTTGTGCAGGAGCCTCCGGGGGTCGTAGTCTGGAAACTTGACTCTCCTGAAAATCTGTGAAGAGATGATAGATGATGAGTCTGGAGTTACGAGCTCAGAAAATGTGTCCTTTTTGTTGTTTTTTTCCAATCTGAGACAGTGGTGGCCTGTGAACACCACCCTCAATATTAACAAACAGAGTCTCAGAGGCCCCAGAATTTGAACATAGGCAGTGATCTTCTTGAAGGAATGTTTCACAAAGTGACCTTTGAAGTTCCGGAGCTTTGACATCTCTCTTCTCTTCCTGCATTAAAGGAGCATGAGACAAATGGCAGCAGCATGGGGGATGAAGTACAGTCTCCTTGCTCACATCCCCCCAGTTCAACTGCTGGGGTTTTTATGATGGAGGAGGGAATGTTGGGGTACTGTCTGAATTTATACATTTACCTGCAATTAACCACAGTGCAAATGCCATACTGGTTAACTGACATCCCATGATGGAGTACTGGCTTTGAGAAACAATGTCTAACACCCCATGCAGCATCTGGACCCCAAAATGGTTCAAACTCCTATTGCAAAAGGAGGGTAGAAGGACCTGGAGCTACAGTGACTCTTTGTTTCACAACCCACTGCTCAACCTTCAAACTACCCCTACTTTTAGCTCAGGATCCACAGCCAGACCCACTAACACCCCTCTCTCTCTCTCTCTCTCTCTCTCTCTCTCTCTCTCTCTTACTCTTTCTCTTCTGCCTCCTGACTGGTGGGAACAGCAGATAACCTTGGTATCGAGTTCATGGGTGAGTAAAGTCTGAAGCAAATTAATGCAATGCCTGTGTGTGTGTGTGTGTGTGTGTGTGTGTGTGTGTGTGTGTGTGTGCGTGCGCGCGCAAGCCTGCATACCCATGTTATGTGTCATGTGATAATGTCGTGTGGTGGGTCCCACACTAAAGTCTGTGTGCGGTGTGTGTCATATGGTATATGGTGTATTAATTTTTCATTAAATTCTTTCTATGAGTACATATCTGCAGTGATTTATTACAAACTCTGCGGCAGCTTTTTGTGTAAATGTGACAAATTTACTTTAATACATGTAATGTGCTAAAAAAAGAATTACAGTATCAGGCATAATGTTGCGTGTCACAACGCTGAGCGCCACCACAATTAATGGAGATATTAACATCCTCTTTCTCTCGCCGTCTCCTAAACGCAAAGTGACTTTAATGCCTGTATCAAAAATTAAAGTCAAATTAAACGGTCTCAGTTGGCAAGAAGCATAACTCACTTTGCCAGAGCATTCGAACAGAAGTACATATTTCACACTAAATAAGAGGAAATTACATTACACACAATATCAGGTTTATTTAAGAATGAACTCAGTCAGAGCTCCATTGCTTGGTCCCACACTACTCACCTGAATACCCACTAGTTGCCATGGTAACATAAGCTGGGAGGGTTTGTGAAGAGACCCTGTGCACTCCTGAGGAGTGGCATAGTACATCCATATCAGTGTTGGGTTTTAGTGTTCAGTGTGAGCATGTTTGTAGATATGTGACTTTACAGTACTGTTTGTGTTTGTGAGTGTACCAGTGAGGGGTCTGAGGATGACCTTAATGACCCCTGAAGGCAGGTAACATACCAGCCTGAGGAATTTTCTAGCTGCTATGGCAAAAATCAAAAGAAGATGATGAGATGCTTATATACTGTATGTGGCCTGCATATAAATATATATTTCACATGTGGTACATATGATACATTTTTCACACCGGTAGGTGTTTTGTGTGAATTTACTGCACCCACAGTGGTGGTTCATCCAAGGGCAGAGACTCCATTGAGGGGCAAAGAGTGCCTCCTTACCCAGACACTGAACCCGCAAAAGTGCATTAATCCACATTTTTATGAAATATTGTGTGACAAGCAGACATACCTCCCCTGCCTTCAGTCCTCATGACCTAGTATCTTTAATCCTATATGCTGCTCCATCACAGTTATGATACGGTTTCTTTAGGGTTGTAGAGAGCTTCTGTTCAATGTCCTTGGTCCCTCAATGGCATCAAGCTCTGTTTTCTGGCAGAAGCAGACTGATACCTTACTGCACTGTGGTAAATCAGCCCAAGTGTCTCAGTGCAAGGGAACCTCGTGGTGTGGCTCTTCTTGTCCCAATACCTGTGTTGCTCATGAAATATCTGTGTGTGTTTGTGGAGAATGAGGTGTGGGGGGGCCACAGCTGCACAGTAAACTGTGCTACTGTCTCACAGCACCTAGACAGTACAGTAGGATGTAGGTTCAAACCTTGTTCAGTCTGTGTGGAATTTTGCAAGTTCTCCACTTATATGTGTGGGATCCTTTCAGGGGAACTGGTCACTCTAAATTGACTTTAATGTCTGTGTATTACACTGCTCCGGTGTACAGACAAGTGAATGACCACAGGTAGTGTACTGTAACACTGTAAGTCACATACTTACTACTATATAACCTTTGTAAGTTGCTTTGTAAGTGGCTGCTAAGTAAATAAATGTAAATGTTAACCATCTGCAGGGAAACGGGGAGGGAGGGAAACATAGTGATGCACAATTTGCAGCACAAGTGTCATTTCTGTCCTGGTGGTTTTAACTTGCCATGTGGGTCTGTGTGGGAGTGGTGAGACAGCACAGGATGAAGAAGGCAACAAATTTATGCAGAAAGGGAGCACATTATCAGGAGAGGGGCTGCAGGGAACCAGCTACAGCGAGTTTTCCCTGGTCCACCAGAGCAGTGACAAGACAGTAGAGAGCAGGGGGGATACAAACAGTGGACGACTCTGTTAGTAACCCACCAAGTTTGTTCTGTCCCCCGGTTGGTGTGATTATCACAAACATCAACTCAGAAACGCTCTGCTGGTTAAAGCAGCGACGAGAAGAGCCCAGGGGGCTGAGGAGGAAGCGATTCACTTTGGATCTGCTGTCTATTGGTCTGAATCACACAGGGAGTAGACAAATAGCTACGCTGCTCTGACACAATGCAGGTTGCAGAAGGCCCCTGGGAGCCTGCGACTCGCTCCCTGTGGTGTTTACCTGAACCACAGTGGGATAGAAGATGGAGGGAGCATTAAATACTCCTCACTGGGACTCAGGTTCTGCAGGCACTGCAGACTGAACGTTCCGTATTCATTAGGTTCACATTAATTCACTGTACCTAGACTGTCAACACGTGTGGGGGGCAGATAAGGTTGCAACAGTAGCATTCCTATGTGCTGGTTCAACTGAAGGGCCACGGATGGGGGAGGGGAGCTGGGGATGAGTTGATCGTTGGGTGTAAGCTTTATGATGGAGCGCTCTCCGCATCACCGACAATGTTTAATCAGCCATTATGTTTCATAACTACCTGAAACAAGAATTTAGTTTGAAGGGATGTGGCCGCTGGAGCTGTATAGCGACAATAAACCCCACTACAGAATAGTCATCTGAACATGAAAAGCTGCATGGTTCCTGCATCTGAATCAGGTGTGAGGGATGCGGTTCAAATGTTGAGGAGCTATTTACTGAGTTAATATCAACAACCACACAAGTTGCATTGTGAAGATGCAGAAATGAGAGGAACCACCAGAGCACTGCCGCAGATACATCTCTGCTGTTCACTCTTTGCTTTAATGTTCCTTTCTTTGTCTTTTTGTTGCCATCAGAGAGTAAAGAAATGTACAAGAAGCAAGTGCTGTCAATTGCCTGCATCGCTGTTGGAATCAGCCTTCTAGGCATGTTCTGCATGGCTCTCTACTGCCGGAACAAGTGAGTGAGAGCTACACCAAAGGACAGGGCGGGCAAGCACAGCCACCAGTTGTTTCAAAACAGGGGTTTCTGACTTGCGACCCACCAGTTCCTGTAATGCAGCCACAAGCAAAAAATTAAAATATATTATACCTATAATGAGTAGTATAAAGTTACATCTAGAAACATGCAGTTTAACACACAGCACCTAAATCAAATGCAACATCCTGAAGAAAATAATACCTCTTCAGTTTAGACTTTTAAGACTTGAATTACTATGTTTTTTTTCACAAGTAGCTCTCAAACCAGTTTGCAAAAGTAATCATGGCCTTTGGACAAATAAAAGGCTGGACACGCCTGCTCTAAAAGGTGGTGCTGGTTTACACATGTTTACATTGTTCGTAATGCTTTTCTCTAAACGGACGTGTTTATCAACTTGCAATAACCGTCCCATTTATATAGAAGATTAACTTCTACTGGAGCAATTTGGAATAAACGTCTTGCTCAAGAATACTACTACAGCGAAAGATGTGAATCAAACCTGGGACCTTCAAATTCAAAGGGTGCAGACTGAACTACTGCAAAACCTGCTTCCCCTGGCTAAAGTGGGGCTGTAGGTCACAGTAACGAAAAAAGACATTTCAGCGTGAAGAAGCACATTAATCCACAACCAAGCATTGATTAATGATGGCAGAATTCTGTCACATATTTTATCCATGGTAAATTTCAGTGTGTGCAAATTTTGTACTTTATTTATGTGTTGAGTGGATCAATGCTGGTTAGAAAACAATTTATATAGCTGATTCAAGTCCAGTGGGTCATAAACCTGCAGTCATTGTTCTCTGGTGCTGACTTTTCTTCTCCACTAACAACTGGTATGAAGGACGGTTGTGGGAGAAACGGTGAGCTAATCAGTTGCTTCCTGCTTCATCCTTGCAGGAGACGTGGTGAGAAGCTCCAGATCCATCTAAAAGAGTGCCGCAACCTCAAGAGCTACAGTACCTCAGGCCTTGTGTCCAAATCAAACCTGAGGTCTCCATGTGGCCTACAGGTACAAAGTGTAAGTAAACACTCATGAGATGTGCAGAAAACATTGTTATATTAGAGCTCCATTGTAGCATGAAGTCAACACTGTACATAACATTACACAGCTCCTGTTCAGTCCATACTGGATATATGTTATGGTGTGTGTGTGTGTATATATATATATATATATATATATACACACACACACACACACACACACACCTACAGAATCTGCATCACTGTGACATGTTTTTGTTTGTACAAAACATGGCACTGCTCTTGCTGTACACTGTAATATCGTAACTAAGTATAGTGTTGTGCTTGTAAAGCTTTGTGGTGTTTTGATCAAAATAGCAGTTATTTGAATATTGAATAGTATTGAATGTTGCATTTATGATGTGGTTTGTATGTTGAACTACAATATCTACAGCTCAGGTACCTATGAATGTAGAAAGGACTCATTTATCCAAATAAAAGTTTGAAAAATGGATAGCTGAAGTTCCCAGAAATGCTGAAGGCAATAGCTATGTGCAGTACTGGGTCTAACTATTGGATTGTCTTGGGTTTCTGACAATTGTTTAAAAAATGAAGCCCACTCTAAAGGGTGTATAATTTCATAAGCAGTCTAGTGGTTATTTGTAACACATACTATCAATATATGTTATATATCTCATTCTGGATAATTAATCATCATCATGCAAGTGTCACAGATTGCATTTTCATATTAGGAGATAAATCAGTATTGCTGTAATACAGTTATTTGTTTTAATATGCAAAGAAAAATGACACTTGAGATAGAGGATTTATCATTTGATCATGCTGAAACTGAACACCTTAATAAACATTTTTAAATTATTTCTAGTTGTCCAAATAAATAAACAAACAAACAAACAAACAAATAAATAAATAAATAAACGGCTGTGAGAGCAAATGCGGATTTTACACTATCTATGGATAGAAATGAGGTATTTATATCCCATGGCAAAAGCTTTCTGGCCACAGTCATCAGAGATCCTTTGTGTGTCAAACATACCCAGGCAGCATGATGGGGAACAGTTTGTAAAATGCATTGACATTGAGGAAACAATGTGTGCAGTGATCTTCAGTAAAACGAAAAAATTCCAACATCACAGTCATATGGCAGATCATGTAAAATACAGGATTAAATCAATAATGAGATAACAGGACATAAAACATGAATCAGTGAGGGAGGAGATGATACCAAGAGGAGATCAAATGAAACAGAAAGGAGATCGTATGATACCAGAAAGAGATGAAATGATCCCAGGAAGAGATTGGATGGTACTATGAGGAGATCAGGTGATACTTTGAGGATATGAGATGATAGCAGAATGAGCTGAGATCACATACGAAAGAGATGAGATGATACAAGAAGGGGATGAAATGATGCCTAGAGGAGATGAGATGATACGAGAAAGCAATGCTCAAGCCATTTGCTCATAAGTGACCAGAAACTGTAAAGCAAATTCCACAAAAGCTAATATCTCACTCCTGTGATCTTTAAATCATTATCTTTCACACCTTTTCACAGACAGTTTGGAGCACAGCTGTAAAGCCATTTCATTGGAGGGTTTCACTATGGTATACGGCATTCCCAGTAGCCCAGTGCTGGAGGCACATTCTCTGGCTGATGGAACATAGGTGTTTTACTTGACTGAAACTGAACTGTCTTGCTGGGCCCTCAAAGGCCGTCTCAGAGCTCATTTGTCTTTTCCACTCTGCTCCCTTTTGCTGCATGTCATTGAGTTGGCTGAGGCCAAGACCTTGGGGCAGAGGGGTTTCAGTAAGATAACAAGCTTAACGTCACGGTCAGACACGGTCAGATATGGCCCTGCAGGGAGCGACAGGTTCTACACCTGTGTCCTGCCTGTGACAGCCATCACTGTGCTGCAGCCAGCTGGTGGTCCAGGTATGTTGAGCTGGGTTTCCATTACCCCCTAGATGAATCCCAGCACTGTGGTTCTGTGATAAACTGACAATTAGAGCCACTTACTCAGGAAGGTAAACAGCCTTGTGTGCCACTGTGATGGTGGGTAAATTATCCATATATTTCTTGATGTCAAACTAGCATCTGTATCAGTGGGGCAGCAGGGTACAACACTCAGGGTCTTTCTGAGCATCATGTGAGACATAGTAAACATCAGTACAGATTGACTGTACCATGTACTTGATCACTGCACTACACCGACTGAGTGTCTGGACATCTGACCTCTGTTCTGCCCATTACATGAAATTCTGCTCTTACCTGCAGATCTCTAGCCAGACCAGACTCAGCTTGCTCTGGGGAGCTGTCCTACCTCTCCTGTCCCACCACTCCTGTCCCCATCTCCACAGATGGTCTCACATAGCTGCTAAAGGTTTGAGTTTATTAAAGGACCCATCTTGGCTTCTCACTTCTCCAAACCATATGTCCTGCAAAGACATGAGAGGAGCACACATTTCAGAGGTCTACAGGACAGGGTTTGTGTGGCGGGCTGATCAATGTCTCCCTCACCTAATGCTATTTGCCTCTATCAGCTACATCTAGGTACCACAGGGCAGAAGTTTGGTGGTTGGCTTCACAACATCACTTATAGCACAGTCCAAGAAAAACTGCTAAGGAGATACAGTAAACTGAATAAAGAGGTACAGAAAATGGACAAGGACATTAACTGGTTAAGAAGATATTGTAAAATTTGTAAGGAAATACAGTAAAGTGGATAAGAGAATACACTAAACCGGTTAAGAAGATATCATAAGCTGGATAAGGAGATACAGTAAACTGCATAAGGAAATATGAAAACTGGGAAAGGATATAACTGGTTAAGAAGATACAGTAAAATAGTTATGGAGATATAGTTAACTCCATAAGAAGTACTTTGGTGTTCAAACTGGACCCAGAAAAGGTGCAGGGCTCAGATGTCCAGAACCGGTTTGACACAGTTTGCATGGCAGTCTTCCACATAGACAGCCCTCCCTTTAGTTGGTTTGTGGTCCACAAAGGGTTCTGGTTCTGCTGGTTAAGGAGCTCTACTCTGTCCATCCTTACTGGATTCTCCCATAGATGCTACAGAGAAGTATCTGTCCCCACTTACTTTCCTTGCCTGCCCTTGCTTTTTGCTCTCTGTTCTAGTCTGTCGCTGTCTTTCATTGCTTTACTCAGTCTGTTCCTCCATCTGTCCTGGGAAAGAAGGGGAGCATCTCATTCGGTCTCGTCCTCTCAGCTCTCATGTTCCTCCTGATTATCTCACCTCCCGCAGGACCACGGCCGACTCCGTGGTACAAACAGGGGCACATGGCGGAAATAATGTCTTGTCCCTTATTTCTGATTATTGCTTAAATACTGGACGGGCGAATTATGATAATTATCCTTTTTTATAGAAAAATCAAAAGAAATTCTTTAAAAATCCATTAATGTAATCATGTCTGGGACTAATTCCCGACTTCTGTCGAAGTGGCGCTCGGCCGTCAGGGAATGCAGTCGGAACACGTCTCGTTTAATCCGCAGTTTAAATGCAAAGCCTAATTAAAATGACTTGCGCTGAGACGGGGACTCGTGTGCTCAGCAGTCCCGCTGTCATTTCTTACATGGCGGGAGATATTTGTTTTTTGTCCGATTGGGGCCTGTGACGTATGTGTTTGCGTCCATGCATGTCTGAGCGAGTGTTTGTATGCACGGGGGAATGTGTGTTTGTCACAATCCTCCTTTTTTTTTGATAGTTTCTTTTGTGGCCAGATTAGACTCCCAGATAATTTAATGAAGGAGCAGCTCAAACCCTCAGGCTCCTGCTGTGAATCATTGATCCTGCTGAATCACCATGCATATGGTGCATAACAAGTTCAATAAGGCCGTGTGAGCGTTCAATTAGTGATACAATAGCAATATTCTCCCAGGTAGACTGTGAAACCACCCCCCTGCTGTCATGAGGACCTGAAAGTGGATTCTACAGTCTTACTTTAATACAGTATTTGATAGGCGCGTGAATAGTTCACAAAGAGACTTATGCTGGGTGGCATTCAGGCCCAGGCTAAAGGATCCCTTCGGTGCCACACTGAGCCCCAAGCAGCCTGGAGGCTGTCAGGGAGTCATATCTTAGACTTTGTACTCAAGATGTTTCCAGACCACCTGTGGCTTATTGTCAAGTCTAAGTGCTGCCTTTGTTTTTCTTTGCAGTATGGCAAAGGTAATGGGTCTCCCCCTCCACAAGGGGGCATTGTTTGCAAGCCAGGCATCTCAACAAGCCAGAGCTTGCCTCCCCTGCACCCCAAAACTCCACCCTCTGGGACGTACCACAGGTAAGAAATCTTTTTTTTGTTGTTTTATCTTTTTTTTGTTTGTGTTATTTCTATTTAAGACAGGTTTCCAGTCACCTCAACTGACAGGTTCTTTATAACAAGATGGTGTGTAAACTTTGAGGTGATGATCAACCCCCATGGAAACGTGGTAGTGACACAGTCACACGGATGTAGTGACCATGGTCCTTGTGTGGTGTGTCGGTTCTACCCTTGTCAACCCCACTGCTGCAGTGCCTCCTGTCTGTCACAGTTTGTAATGTGTTTTAGTCATAACTGCTGCATGTTACACCTGGAATCATTGTTGTTTCTATGATGGTGGCCAGAGGAGGGCAGTAAAGAGCGTGGAAACGTCTGGGCTGGGTCAGGAACTGTGTTTATAATCTGACTCTACAAGCCCCCGTCGATCTGTTCTGCCCTGTTTGGATGAGCATGCCATCACAGGGGAAGCTCTGCAGTACTTCTTAGGTCAAATTAATTTTTGATCATCTGAATCATTTTTAGTGGCTATTTTTATTCTTAAAATTTGTATTGAAAATGTTGGCTTTTATTTTGACTGACGGTTTGTCTCCCGGTCCTGTGGAACTGACTGTGTGAAATGACACCGTGCATTCGGATCCACTGAATGTCGTGCAGAGTCGCTCATTTTGTTTACAAGAGTCTGAAGGAAGCGCTGTTTCCACGGAGATGGAGGATGGTGACGTAGGCGTGAAGTTTGCCATGACCTTACATTTGACCTTGAGTTGGTGGCTGTAGAATCACAGCAGGGAAAAGCCTGAAAGTAGAAATATTTTACATCAAACTCAAATGGTGATAAAATGTTAGCTCAGTTACTGTTGTTCCCCTTAAGATTCAATTTTAAACATCTACTGGATATCAGTTTGCAAGGAGCATATTAATTTAATATGGAATAGCAAACTTACAGTCAGGGCACATTAGGTGGCTGATGGGAAACAATCAGCGAAAACAGCTTTTAGTTGTAGTTGTACTCCAGCCAAGAGGCCCAAACCTGCAGTCTGGTCTCTTTTGTTGACCACATGTTGAAGTTATTGCAACAATGGAATCCGTATCTCCTGCAGTCCCACCCAGAGAGCCAGGAGCGCCCTCCAGCGGATGTCCCCCTGTAGGACCCCACCGGGGCGCAGGGGGAGGCTGAACCCCATCGGCAGCTGCAGAGACTCTGGTCCCACCTACCAACATCTGCAGGAGTTGCAATCATCAGAGCGGGATGTGGAGCTTTTAGGAGGGTGAGTGACACCACTTCACCTGCACACAGTCATGACCACAGCTGGTAGGCTGAGTGATGACCATATGGAGGACAAGCAGGCTTTGAATGAACCAAACGACCAGCATGTGTCTTATTTAAAACTGACCTACATTTCAAATTCATGTATTCATGCATCCGCAGTCATTATTCTAATGGCGTTGATGCTAAAAACACAGACGACGCTAATGGGACAAATGGGCGATCTTTAGAACTGCTCATCACTCCTTCACAGGAAATCTGGACACAGAAATGCCGTTTGCTATTTATATCCCACATCAGCAATCAACACCCCCTTGTCACCCCCTGCAGTGATGCTGCTGTTCTGCCTGCTCAGAACCCAGCGAGGGAGGGTCAGGCCTGGCGAGTTGAGCCTGAGACCATTCAGCTTTGCTCATTGATAGAAGCCTGGCGAATCCAGCCTGAGCACATTCACCACAGTCCGTTGATAGATGCCTGTGAGTCAAAATTGAGCTCATTCACCAGACCTTTTACTGTATAATACTCTATAAGAGGCCGACAGCTGTCATTCACGGGCCTATTTCTTATGCGAAGCAGATATGTTGCATTTATGGCAAAGTATTAAAATAGGAGTCTCCTGGTTTTGGTGTCGTGTTAGCAAAGCCAAACAAACCGTCCTCTGTGGATGTCAACGGGTGCGTCTGAAGAGCTGGTCTTTTGTCACGGAAATGTGGCTGTCAGATTAAAGAAGCGCTTCCACAGTGCCATGGCTCTTTAACATACACGCAGTGGTGCCTCCAATCCCTGATAAGGGTTTGCCAGGGCTCAGCTGAAGATCTCTACAGCAAAGGAGGTCGACGCGTGTCGAGGATTATGAATAATTACTCAAAAATGATGAGTTCGTCTGGCCCAGTTTCTCAGCTGAGGACATGCCACTGTTGCAGGGAAGAGGAACGTGAAGCCAACGTGGTTGTGGTGACGTGCGTGGAATATAGGATTCAGTTGAATTCATTCCCCGTAGTACTATCCTCAGCTTCAAAGCCTGTTTTTAACTTGTTTTGTTTGCAACTTCAAAGTCATTTCTACCATTACGTCGAAATCAAAAAAGGTTAACAAACATCCCTTGATTTACTCGCAGGTTAGATTTTTATAAAAATTGCAGCTATATCTATAATTTAAAAAAATACTCGGTAAAATCTTACATTAAAATTAAACTTGAAATGATGGAAAATACATAATCTCCCCAAACTCTTAATGTTCCTTGTTATTGATCCCAGACAGTCAAGAACACGCAACACAAACTATAAACACTGTGAAAGTCAGCTGAAATAAGGCGGACTCACACTGTTTGAGTGCTCCTCTATTGGCTTGGAGTGAAATCATAAATTGTATTCACTCTAACACAGATAGAAATGGTGGAAAATTTGATTGAAAATGAACAAAAATGTTTGCATTTTTTAAAAACAATCATAATCGCGCCATTCATAATGAGGAGCCAGTATCTGAGCATTTTTTTCACAGTCGCTGTGTGAGATGGCATCTCCTTGAAATCCTTTCTGACCTCTCCTTCTCCCTGCAGACGTTCTTCTCCGATGGGAGCCAGAGACCATGTAGAGGACATCTCCTTAAATATGCAAGTCCCTGTCACGCCTGCTGTGGTGGACAGTGACCCAGAAAGCACCGCCTCCTTGCCATCATTCCGTAACTGCTCCATTCCCATAATTCCCTCTGTCCAGGGACACAGTGAGACTTGTGAGTTGACAGCTAGCCTGAATGGAGGCAGCTGTTGTTCGGTGCCATACACTGAGTCAAGTGGCCATCCCTACCTTTCATGCACCCCCTCTTTTGCTGTGACAAGGGGTGGACAGCAGGGGGTGCCGATTGTCGAGGAATCCGGAGAATGTTTCAGGGGCCGGGTCCAGAGCCACAGGAAGCTGGACACTTGTGGTCACTCTGCCCTTGCAACCAAGGAGATAGAACATTCCCCTCTTGTTAATGGAATGGGGGCAGCCCCACACAGAGACTCCACCCGCCTTAACCAGTGAAACAGTAAGGGGGTGAAGCCACCTTCTGCACTTGGACCAATCACATATGACCCTTGGGATTTAAAACTTGCCTGCAAACTTCAGCGCAGGAAAAATAGAAGAGAAACTTACGTGAACAACGTTATGAAACTTTGAAGAAATATGTGAATAAAGAGTGGAAATACTAACAGATCAAAAGGAGTTTAGGTTGGAAATCTTATTAAAAATATGAATAATTTATATGTATTTATTTAAAGGAACTTCTACTTAGGAAGAAAACCAAATAGTCTGTCATCTCCATGGTGTTTTTAATTGTTACAAAATAAAGATGAATATGGGAAAGTTTAGCTTTTTATTTATTCAGTTTTTTTTTAAATTTATGGACTGTGACTGACTGTGGTGACATTGACACCATTTTGGAAATGTAGAAACTGGTCAGACACCTTCAGAGACACAGCAAATACAGAAGCTTGACTAATGACATGTGGGAGGAGCTGTAACAGACATTTGACCTGTGATTGACAGGCAGAACAGCCATGAGGGAGTTAAGCCTGTGGAGGAGTAAAGACCTTTGAAGAGGGCGGAGAAGAGGGTTTGACATGAGCTCTTTATATGTATTCATTTAACTGATGGTTGTCTTCAAGGTGACTTAAAGGTTAAGCGCTAACAGGCTCTGTAAGTGGATTTGAATAAAGTAGAGGGGATAAACACAAAAACATCTGCAGTAAATGTTATTGGTTAGTGGAGCCTCACTTCACACAGAGCAGTGAACCTTCACAATAACTGCACTTTATATTCAGTGCTCACTCTGAGAAAAATATCCCAACAGATACAGCTGTCCACAGCGATAAGCACCACCTGTAGAGGATCATAAGAACCATAAAGTGAAGAGCTTTACGGAGAAGTGCAATAATCATGTGTACAAAAACAAAAGGCTGTCAATGGCATAACCTTCCAAAGTTGAAATGCTACCTGAAAAGGTGCATTAACCATTTTCTTGAAGAGAGGGTGAGAAGCTTTGCTGGCAGGGACAAGGTTAAATCCATGAATGGCCACAGTCAAAAGGAGATATGTTTGTGGTTTTCTGCCACTGGGGCAGTCAGATGCGACAGTCAGAGACTGGACAATGAGATGGCCCGCAGAGGTCTAGTTGGGGTGTGAGGTTCAAGAGAGGCTGTTGGTGAGATGGAACCAGATCCCCACGGGCCCAGAAAGCCACAACCAGTGTTGTGGACCTGAGATGCAGTTTTGTCAGCAGCTGGTGAAGGGGAAGCAGCTAAGGTATGAGTAACCACATAAACACAGCGGAAACAAATCTAACAAATACTAAACACATTTTAAAAACAGAAACATTCCAGAGTTGCTGTTTCAATATTTTATTTTTGCGACCCTTATAGTGTTGTAAATAATAACACCTCATCTCTGGCCACTGGGAGGGAAGCTCAGCTATAGACACTCATATATATTCCTCCCAATTAAGAGGACTAAGCCTGCGAGGCCAGATGACATGGGAAAGGCTGTAAAGCGTGCAGACGTGCAGCCGCAGGCTCCTGGGACGGTCGAGGCCCAGTTAGCCATCAGCTACATGTTAACAACGCGAGTGAGCAAGCTTCCCGGGGGTCTCAATTACACTGCATCGGCAGACACATGCAATGGTAAAGCGCTTTTTCTCTCCGCTCCCTTTCAAGAGCTCGATTCAGTAGCAGGTCAGCTGCAGAGGCTCATTAAACATGGGCAGTATCTCTCTGTTCTGCGCCATGTTCTGTTCTGTCGAACAGGGTAAACAGCGGAGGTAGCCAGGTGAACAAATAAACATTAGACAACAGTGCCGTTGGGAACGAAAGAGTGTCCAACAGGGTTATATGTTAACATTCATGTATGTGTGTAGCAGGGGTTTTGTTATGGCCAAGCTCACTGTCGACACTGGCGTTGACTGTACCACAATACTGCACACCGCTGTATAATTCAAAATAAAAATGTATTGTATTGTGTAACAGAATACAGTAATACCTCGATAAGCACTGTACATGTGTTCTTGACAAGTCAAACTTAATGAAACAGCGCTGTTAAGAGGTCATTAATACAGGATATTGCATTTTTTTTTGCATATGGTAAATTATTATGTCATTATTATGATAAATCACTCGGGTAAAATAAAAAAAGCACTGTTGCAGCAGTGTTACAGGAGGTCGTGCTAATCGATGTGTTACTGTACTGAGCACACTGCCATAGTGACTAACAATTTAGCATTTTTATATTTAGCACTTACACTGATTTATCCATATGCACAGCTGGGTAATTTTTACTGGATGAATTCATCAGAAGTGCTTTCATCAAAGGGCACTACAGCAAGAGGCAGAATTTGAACTTGTGCTCAATGACTGCAAGGTGTCAGCTGTAAGCACTACGCCCCCTGCTGCTCTAACACTACCACACACTACTATACCAGTCAGCACAATTGGACAGCTAGGCACACTGAGCTTTAGTGAATCAACAGTCTCCCTCCAGTCAGACTCATTTGTCTGTGTTTGCTCAAACACACACTTAGATTTGTACGTTCCTTAACTCAAAGACACACAGACTCTTCCATCACTCAGTCCAAGTACATGGGCAAAACGGCAGCTTCGGAATGTCATTCAGCGTGTTTCAACATTCGCAAGTGCATCTGTGTCCTTCTGTGTATATGCAAGTCTATTTGCTGAACTTTATATGTTTGTCTTTAGGGGGTTATGCTGTGTGTGCATGTTTGGCGTGCATGTTGGCAACCCAACATAATCTGAGGGCCTCTGATTTTCACTCACCCTCTCTTTCTGTGCTGCAAGTTTAAACAAACAGCATACAGGATATTGTATTAACTTTTCTCCCACAGGACAGCTACATTATTTCTGTGTCCAATGGGGGCAGGAAGGGAGGAAAGGCCACCACAGGTGAGCTCACACACCTGTGCTCTTTCGCACCGTTGGGCTTCAAAGTGCAGTTTTCACCATCAGTTCCTGTCTGACAAAATTAATGTCAACATAGAGGTTCACAGGGGGCCAGTCCCAGCATGGGGCCTCATCATACACACCACATCCCCAGAAGTCCATCAAGTGTGCATTATGTGAAAAGTTTCAGAACAGTGGAAACTCTCGACCAACATGACCCTCTGCAATGCTGCCATGTTCTCCAGGTGACTCAGAGGCTGAGAGGAGCTGGAGACCCACAGGACTGGACATGTGACCATTGTAGGGGGTCAGCAGGAGGGAGAAGTGTGGACGCTATTCTTATCAACAGTGGAAACAGAGATGGACAGATGACATTTCCATCCTTCCTTCACAAACACAATCTACTGACCACCTGGTGCAGGTTCTGGTGACACCATTCCTGTCACTGAAATGCTGAACATCATCTTGCTGCACTTACACTAATTTATTGCTAATATATAAAGGGAACGGAAGTGAAGAAAAGATGAATTGTGCCCCTTGAAATGATAGACACCTCCAGTATTGCTGTTATTACTATTACTGCTGTTAAAATTATTTAAATGATATCCTTGTTCAAAGTGACTTATAGGGAGAGGTTTATACAAGCAATAATAATAGTAATAATAATAATAATAATAATAATAATAATAATAAAGTCAATACTGGGAGGGTGACAGACACATCACCAGCATGACTGCACTTGTCTGAGGCACTGTGCTGATATTAGATATCACATAATCGGACAGAGGGGACTGCTGGGTCAAAGGTTCCACAGTTCTACAGTCCTGTTAATCTTCCACAGAATTTACAAGTACTTTCTGCCAAAGTGTTGACATCCATGGGACATCAGTTGAAAGGACAGTTCCTTGGGCGTCATCAAAATAAAGATATGGAAACTGAACCTTTGCTGCCCAACCTGAGTCTCTGGGTCACTTTGGCTATAACAAGACTTCAGTTAACCCAACAAGAGTGAGAAACAGATTTTACCTCATGTCCATGTAAAGACTTCTGAGTTACATGTAAAATACAGTCAACAGACAATCGGCTCTGTTGCTGGTTCTACTGGCTGTTTCTCTCATAAATAAAGATAAAGAGATGAGGCAAAGGTACAAAGTGCTCATTAAGAGCCATCAAACTTTGTTAATGAGACATTTTGACAAAATAACTGAGACAAATTAAGATTGAGCTAGTAAAAAGTGGATGCTTTGCTGGCACATTTATTGTATTTTATTTTTTTCAGGATTTTTGAAGGGCCATTTATCTTTGACACACAAGTAACTCTGAGGTTAAATGTAGGTAGCAATATGAACCTGGGGAAATGTAGAAAAATTGCAGTACACATCACAAAAAGTGACAGGAAAATGTGCAGTTGAGAATTGTCAAAGACATGTCTTCAGTGTCCCCAACGTTAAACAAGCATTACATTTCAACATAGTTTTGCAGACATCGATAAAATCATATGGAGTAAAAAAGCAGTATTAAACACGTCTTGTCTTTTTCTGAGAAAATTGTCAAATGACTCATAGGGCTGTTTGTACACTTAGACTTAACTGTGACTCTGAGTCCATTAACTGGCCCATATCACTCAGAGCAGCAGGTTCTTCAGTTTCAGATTTCACTTGTGTGACACTTTCAGTACTAGGTGTGAAGAGACTAAGACTGGAGTGTTTTTTTCTTTTCTCGTTTAAAAACATGACTCAGTTGGTTGACGGATCCTTTGGCTTCTGCTCGGCTGCCTTGTAGTCCAGCCGGATTCTTTTCACTGTAAGAAGCAACTGACCATCAGTGATTAACCTGGAGAACTGGTACAGGATGGGCAGGCAACTCTGACAGGTCCATCCAAGCCCCTTTTCACAGTGGTTTGACACACACCTCTTTGCTATTTATCACTATATTTACATCACGTCCATAAATAACTAAATGAGAAGATCCTTATCAAGTCAAATGTGAGATCCTCACACACCTAGCTGCCTTTTTTTCTGGATAAAACAGATATCTTGGTTAAATATTGTATGTTCCACTTAAACTTGCAGTTTGGTTAGTCTAATAAATAAATTACTCACATTATTTATTGATCCATTTTGTACAAAAAAACTGTATTAAACTACAGATCATCTTTTAGCAAGAAAACTAGAAAGAGTATATATACACATCATTGTTTGCTTTGGCAGCAGTGGAAAGTCTACAGGCTTCACTTTCTTGTGCCAAAACACACATTTGCATTTGACCATCATTTGTCTGACACTTTTCGCCAAAGTGACTTAAGGTGTTAAAAAAGCTTGCATAGATTTAATCATTTTTACAGCTGGATCATTTTTACTGCATCAGATCACGGGGGCTACCTTGATCAGAGATACTATAGCAGGAGTGGAATTCAAACCAACGTCTTTCCTAACCCTTTTTCAAAGGGGCCTTTATTTTACATGTCATATATATATATCGCAGCTCCACACCACATTTACATGCCTACTCTTTAAAATAGATTTTGGAAACGAGGGGGTCTCCTCCCTTGCAAACTTGTGGCCCAAGGGGATGTGTTAAACAAAACCTGCAGCTGACATCCCTCAAATCAAATTTGCCAAGTGACCCCAATAAAAATTCTGGTGACCCCTAGGGGGGTCGTGACCATACATTTCACTAACTGTTACCAAATCAAATGTGTTATTTAGTTTTGTGTATTGTGCAGTGAGTCCCACATTGCTATCCATTCTGATATATGGGTTGGAGGGCATGACAGGTTAGTCATGTTAGTTAGACAGGTTAGTTACTCTAAGTATACATCCAGTCAAACTTCACATTTGGTTCTTATCATCACTCTATTTCAGAAGTTTCTTTGCCTGTCTGTCAGTGTGAGGTATGTTCTGGACACATGAATCTCATACCTGGTGTGTGCAACTAACATCTCGGTGTGTAAGATGGAAGCCCCTAGTGAAGTTTAAACAAAAACAGACTGACAAACTTGCTGTGTCACACTGGAGTGTTTTGATGTCAACAGTTTGTCTTTATGTGTTGCGGGGCACATCTCCAAGTGTCAACAGAAGAGACCTCAGAAAACAGTGTGTCAGGTGAGCATCAGATGTCTCCTGGACAACTCTGAATTGCATTCCCAAATGCACAGCAGTTCATTTGTACAATACCCCTGATGGCTTCACCTATAATGTTATTTTACCTTCTAAACATTAACTAATTAAATTCCTGATCAGGATCTGAGTTGCCAGAATTACAGCGGCAGCAGAATTGGAGCTTTGAAAAGTTTGAAGTTTGCTTAAATGATCATCACAAACTGTAGAGAAAAACCTTTACAACTCTAAAGACCCAATATATATGGAAGATGTCAGTTCCATAAATGCTACAAATGCCATTTAGAAGAACTCTGCACTTTGGAGGGGGTCATCCTCTGAGGAGAGGGTACCACTGCTGGGCATCATGCCTCAGAGCATCACAATCATGTTGTAAAGAAAAAGTGGGATGTAGTCCTGGAACTGTTGCTATAGATGAGTTTGTTTCAGATCTACAGTCGTGGATCATATGGCTACTACAACACCAGTGCATCAAAGAGCAGGCCTTAAGATTCTGATGGCTACACTCTGGTGCTCTGCTAGCTTACACAGGCTTATATTCTTACATTCTAACTAGTCTTTTTTTATAACATCTCTCAGGTCAGCAGTGTTGATACAGATGAACCAGGCACTGCTGATTCTCATACTTCAAAGAAGTGTGATATATAATGCTGGGCTGATGGTCCCTCCATCTGTCTTCAAATAAAGAGACCATGTAGCATCTTTAATGTGAACACACAGAGATCATAAGTTATTCACATGCAACCAGTGAATCCCAGAATTGCTCAACTTTGCAAACCCTTCATCACTGTTTGTGAACTCCAGTGACAGAGGAAAACAGCATACCACGGAAGGTGGGGACTACAGAGTGTGTGATCTCCATATAGGGTGTGTGTGCAAGTGCTTCCTATGTGTGTGAGCTCCAAGAAAAAGGGTGTCTTCAAATTTGACCTCCAGGGAATGAGGGAACCACCGGATATGAGCTCTGCGCAGTTAGGGTACCTTAGCACGTGAGGTTCTGAAATGAACATACCAGCATGTTGGCTGCAAGGTAGGGATGGAGCAGAGTAAAAGGGTATGACAGGTTTTTTTAATCCCCACTGCAACCCCTATGGTGAACAACACACCTAGGAACAGTGTCACCATTAGAAATGAGCCATGAAAACCCCCCTCCACTTCTGCTTCCAGGTAGATATAACAGAACAGCCACTGACATGACATGGCAGCTGCAGTCGCAATGCAAAGAGCGCTCATGAATCATGGGAGCAGGGCGCCCTCCCCTGTGGACGGTGGCCAGCCGCTCCGATGCAAATGAATCCCTTGATTCATGAGCCATAATTTCTAAGTCTCTGTGCTGAAGTGACTATAAATCAGTTTAAGCTCTATATAAATTGCACGATTTACAATTTGAAATGTGTTTGTTGCATTTGTAAGGCTAAGTTGAGAGGGAAATGCGACTGATTATTAAAGAGATGTGGTTATTATTCTGAAAGGAAAGTACAGAAGTCAGCTACAGTGTGTTAATATTTATTTTGTTCCTAATCAGATATAGGTTCGCATCGGCTGAGGTTGATCCCCACTGGTGCACTGGTTTTACATGCTGTGGTACCTTGTTGAATTGGGAATAGGTCTACTGAGTCCTTAAAACTCAACCCTGCTGATTGGCACTGGGTTCAGAGAGTCCTATCTTTCCCATTCAGCCCCTATAGACCAATGAGAATGGTCACATGACCTGAGCGTGCCAATGGTCGGCTGACCATTGACCATTGACCATCGTGTTTTTTACGCTAGCGATCGTGCTGCAGGACCTTCATGTGCAGAGACATGGCCATGCTGACCCATAACAAGGCAGACAGTGGGAACACTGTACTTGGCCTGGTCCTGCTCATCCAGTCCCCCCAGTGGGCCTGTTTAATGATGAACAATAGCATTATTAAATATTTATCATGACTGCATAAGGAAGTATGTGATGAGAATATGTCAGTGTAGATTGAAACAGACTCATTTTCCACCCCAAATGTGTGATCCATCTCCCGTGGTGGACATTTTCACTTCCCTTGGAATTTGTTTTCTTGGCGTACATTTGATTCCTCCTCTCCACTGGGCCTCATGGTCTTCACAGTTCCACCAGCTCACTGTACCTCAGTTGCTACCCATTCACACATATTGTGCAAGTCTGAGTGCCTTTCAGCAGTGACTCAGTATTTATCGCTTATTGTTGAGAAGGATGCACAAATACAAACTTGAGCACACACACGGTATATGCACACATAGGTTAGTTTGTCCATCTTCATGAACATCTTCATTGGCATCATTCCAACAAAAATGAGGTCTTGTGGCTGCTAGCTGTCATGGAGGTGCCAGTTGTATTGTTGATGTTACGACTGAAGTGTTGTCTTGTGAAGTTCTCTGGCAGCCTACTCTAGGTTTTGAATGTACATTGATAGTGAGGGCAAGGTGGGAGGGGTTGTCCAGTGATGTTCTTTTCATCATTGTCTCCCATTACTCTGACTTTTCCTTCACATCCTGTATCTAACTGGCTTTGAATTTTGCTGCTCCTGTCCTCACTGCAGCTCTTCATTTTTATTGGTCTTTTGAGATTGTTTCCCAGGATCCATGGTTGATTACAAAGCATTTTAACTAGGTCTTCAGTGTATCCTTATGACATTGTTTCTGCCCTCATCACCTTTGTAGAGGTACTTCAGGACATGTTTGTCAGACATTCGTAGTGTGGCTACTCCAGGGAACCTGAATCTATTTCAGCATTATGAAGATGCTTAGCATGTGTGTCTACTCAAAGATTTCAGAGTCCCCTTCCCTGGGTCACTGAGCACAGGAGCAATTTAGGTACAAAGGCAGATGCCATCTTATAAAGGGAAATTCCACAAGGTTTCTCGACTAGTAGAAAATGGGTTTAATCTCAGCACCCTCTCTCGGGTAGCATCCACCATAGCCAAGGTTCCGGGACTAGCGTGTGTTGTGTGTGGCTTTCTAAGAAGGACTTTCATCCTGCCTGGATGTGATCGGCACTCTGATGTTGTTGACCAGACCTGGGTCCATTCAACCTTTCTTACCATCCTGTCTGACTGCAGCCAGGACACAGTTATCAAGCCTGGATATTTCCCACAGACTAGAATGAAGTCACTACAAGGGCACAAAGTTTGGATTCATAAAATAAACATGAACCCAGTAAGAGGGTTTCGGTTTGGTGAGCAAGAGCTGAAAGCTGGTTGAGGAATCCAGACAGAAAGCAGATTAAATCTGTATCACTGTGTGAGCGCACTGGGGAAAGTAGGACATCATGGGGAAGACAGGGGGCAGCATGGAAGATACATAGGGACTGAGCGCCAGAAACACAGGGACAAAATGATGGGACAGAGGGACAGTATGGTGCAGAAAGGGAGTGTCAGAATAGTGGAAACATGGGCACAGTATTGTGGAGGTTTTAAGAACAGTATATAGGAGCCATGGGGCAGTATAATGACATACTGCTGGACCAAATCTGGGAAGCTTCTGGAAGAACATGGTCCAGCTATGATCATTCAGAAGAATGAGACAGATGGTAGCCAGAAGAGGCAGTTCTCCACACATGGAAATGCCGTTTTGGTCAGCAGAACCAGACTAAGTGCAATGTGTGGCATGTCTTCGTCTCCCTGTAGCTCCATGGCCTGTGTCTAGAGTTTAAAAAAACTAATTTTGGATATATGCTGTCACACATAATCGGTCATGTGGAAAGTTGGATAACAGCCTGGCTGAAAACTATAAACAGTTACACTCATTGTAGTGATAATACAAAAAAATCCTCTGGGTGGAGAGTGGCATGCCAGAGCCCTTGGGTGTGGAAGGTCCACAGAGCACTACAGCAAGCTTCTACCACCAGATCCTATCTCCAGCTCCTATCTTCAGCTGAGCATTTATCTGCACTCTCCAAGGGAACTGGAGCACATATCTCACAGAATGAGGCATCATTAAACTATTTAAAATGAAATTGAAAAGACAGTTTTGACATACCTCTCAAAGTTACTCCCTGCTGGCAGCTCACATCCAGATCACGTCAATCAGCCCATTAGAGGCTCATTGTCCAGTGTTTGACAAGTCATAGAAAATGGTGATATCACTACAGATTATCAATCATTTGTAAATGGAAATTTAAAAAATCTGCAAACACTATTTCCTTGTCCAGGTCGATCTATGGACTAGAGGAAGCTGTCCATGTTATTTCTGTTATTCATTCCTATGAACTTCTCCTTGAAGGGATTCTCAAGGCTCATGATATAATGTTCAAGGTTGTTGTCAAAGAACCTGATGGTCCAGAGTTCCTCAGTGCCAGATCTGACCCTACACACTCCAGCTGGATTGACCTAGAAAGTCTGAGGGCACAGTGAGACAGACAGGACTCTTCTGCCCTTCTTTGGAAGAATGATTTAATAAAGCAGCAAACAGGCAGCAGATAGAATGACCTCAGCAGAAGGTTACAGAGCGCCAGTTCTGGATTCACAGCAACGTACACTCAGGTATGTCCCAACTCCACAGCCTCCACAAACAACTGCCACAGGAGGTCTTATTTTGTTTAAGTTTTATTTCTAACTCCAAAGTCACTTTGCCCCTCAATCACAATCAGTTAAATTTTAATAATACAGATGCCCCTAGATATATTTGGTTGTTAGATTCTGTAATTCTAGCATATAATGGTAATAAATTTGAAAAAAAACTTTGTATGGCTTCTTACTGTAATATATGCATTCATTTCAAGCCATTAATGGGTGAAAATAAAAATGTGTCATCTTCACAAACTGAACTATTGCTACTTGCTGTTGTTTGTTGACCAGTTCATCTGTGCAGCAAACCTCATTTTGTTACTGATCACTGACTCTCAGGGACAACCGACATGAGCCATAAAGGTAGGTGAATTGAGGTGTTCCCACACTCCTGTCTGCCCGAGTGCTCTTTATTGCCATCTATTGACTAAGATGGTAAATACAGGTCACTTTCACTCCACTGCAGAAGATACAAACGGGAAGAAATAATGTGGAAGATGTTTGATTCTTTAAAATGTGTAAACTTTACCGTTTATATAAGAGTTGGTATATTTAATTAGACATGACTAATGATAGTAGTTGGAATTCTTTATTTACAGGGGTCAGAAGTGTGACAGGATGGCACCTGAGAAGAGCCAGTTTCATTTCTACTGAAGGTCATGTGAGTACAGCATGGCTCTGGGTGTTAATATTTTGTTCTTTATAAGAAGTTGAACTCTACTTCGAAGTGCGCAGTTTGCTTTTTAGTTTTTTAATTAAGCAGCACTAGTCACATTAATTAAATTGCAAAGACAGGGGAAATGATTAAATTCCCAGCTTAGTCTCTGTAAAATACTTGCTGACAAGTGCACCCCAAACTGCTCCCCTGGCAAAAAAAGAACCGTTGTGATCCTGTCCCAACGTGGCAAGGGGTTCCACAGTGGGAGAGGTCCCGCGGAGTGCAAATTCCCAGCGTGAGACCTTCTCATATTACTTAGTTGCTGATTGTTTTCTATGGAGAAGAGATGGTTAGTGATGATCCTTCTGGGGGGTATCTGCACCTTGAAACAACTGAACTGCATGTTGAGCAACTACCACAATTCTGCTCGTTCAGAGTATATTTGCAATATGGATACAACACAGAGATTTCTGCCTCTCTGCAGTCTTCCTCTCCCATCCCCATCATTTAGAGCTCAGCTTTCTGTTCTTATTAAGGAGGGAGGTAATGTTCCTCTCTGATATGATCTCACCTCCTATCTTCCCACATAGCAAACAAAGGAGCTCAGCTAAGCCTTCAGAAAGGTCTAACTATGCAGAACAAGAGCTCCGCCATCTGGGTGGCATGCTGACGTGCAGATGAAATGGCAGGTTGCCTGAGGGTGTATCTGAGACACGACACAGCAGACAGGACATCCACACCTCATCAGGCCTTTTCAGGTTAATACACATCAAACAGAGAGGGACAACATCAGGGACATATGTGGATGGTTCACACTAGGCCAGAGCCCTTTTCACAAACCTCAACCACAGAGGTCTTCAGGAGGCTGAAACCACAGGGGCTGGAACACACGCAGGAAGAGGAGTAAAACAACGTGATCATGAGCTATACAAGAGGAAAAAGGAGAGATGCAGACAAACATGTCTGCCATGTTTCAGCTGCAGGCCAGCTGACCCTTTTCATCTCTAAAAGAACCTTGAGATTGGAAAGTCAGCTGGACCAAGATTCCACACTGCAGTGTAAATATGATGACTTTTTACTGCCACTTGCTGTAGTGAAGTGGTCCAATAACTGCAAGAATAAGTAAGCAGCTACATAAGTAAGTAAGTACATTTGATGTAGAAAAATAGTCTTTAAAAATGTGATCCTTCAAGCCTCTATTTGCAAGGTTTAGGTACTAACTGGGGACTGCAGGTGGTGTAGTGGCTAAAACTATCGTCTTTGGACTCTAAGCACACCGTGGTACCCTCAGTCCAACTACTTAATTGAAACTGATGAACAAAAACTGCCCTGTTCTTTTAATAGGTACATCAGTGTAAATAGCTGAACACTGTAAGCTGCTTTGGGAAAATGCAAAAATTATTCACATAAGGAATGCAAAGATTATGTAAAGATTAAGTAAGATAAACCTGACATAATTATTAACTCTGTTTTCCGAGGTAATTTACTTTGTTTGCTTTGTAGTGAAAACTATTTAGTGATTTACCCATTTATACAGCTGGGTAATTTTTACTGTTTGAGTGCAGTGACAGGTAAGTACCTTGATCAATGGAACTAAAACAGGAATTTTAAACATGTCGAAGACAAATCGAGGTTTCAGAAGCTCCGCTTTTACACAAAGTTGTCTGTTTCAGATAGCAGGATGGGTTCTGCTTTCGTACCTTCAAGCATTGCAATTTACCTGAGCTGAGAAAATCTGAATTTACATATATGATAAAAATAACTGTAAAGCAATAGAGAAACAATAATAAATCCTGTTTCTATGAGCACCTTTGCAAAATGCAAATATGTGATTTCTTTGTTATCATGGTTTATTGTTTGTGTTTTACCCTGCAGGCTGCAGACTTCTTCCCATGTCTTTCCACTACTGAGATCCTGAATAATACATGAAACATTATTTTTACTCTCAGTTGTGCTGTTGACCTCAATCTTCTTTTTGCATGTTTGAAACCTCCTCTTGTTTGTGCGTGTAAATGACTGTAAGTGTTTCCCTTCCCGGCTCTCCAGTATTGGAGGGGTTTTGTGAAGAAGCTGCTTCCCCTTCTGCCACAGTTCAGGAAAGTGTGACCATGTGGTGTTGACAGGTACCAGCACTACCTGCTGTCCTCCATGCCACATAAAGGTTATAGGTCAGGGATTTCTAAACTTGTATGGCCAAGGGCCACAATCATTATTGCGAAGAGGCCTGAGGGTTGCACAGGTGAAAATTACTTAGCGAATCTTAAAAATGTACGTTGAAAAAATAATTTTATTGCTTTTTATTTAGGTGCAGGATGTCTGCAATTGTGTATCTAACTCAAGGACATACATCCTTTGCGCCAAAGGTGGATCCTATCTTTTGCATCCTCAATACACTGTACAACAAGATGATTAATAGTTATAATGATACACATGTCATCATGTAGACACATATTTTGTTCTAAACTTCCATATTAAATAATAAATATAAGTAATAAAAATAGTAATTATAAGAGATTACACACCTAAGTTCTTTTAGTGCTGTTTTCACTCTGTGGGACAAAAAATCAGATGCTCTGTATTATTAAGCTATGTAAAAAAGCAAAATTGCTATGCTATTGCTCTCAAGGGATGTCGCCTTTCTATTACATCTAACTTTTTATTTCATCAACAAATCAACATATACATCATGTATTACTCCTTCCGTCCAGCTGCACTTAACATACATACCCTGGTCTAAACATTTAACAGCAGGAGCACCTTTAAGTCAGTTTGAAGTGACTGTGTGACTGTTAGTGGTAAGACAGAACACTGAGAGAGGATTATTTTACTTGTTTAAGACCTATTTAATCACCCAAAACATCACCTTGTAGACTTTTTAATTTTATGCAAACAAAAATTTCTTTACAGGCCTTGGCACCCCCTTTCTGCCCATGTTCATGCATACTGCACACTGGACAGCCATTAGATATATTTAATGCAAATTTGTCTCCTGGTTGTACCATTGGAATTATGTCAATTTCTGTGCCAGGTTATTTTCTTCATAAAAGGAGACAGTTTGTCCTGTAATCTCAAAAGTCTCAGCACCTCCTCTGCTGGGTCCCTCCTGCTATAGCTGTTCAAAAATGTTGGAATGAATGTCACACACAGATGGTTTGTCCCACACAGTGTCACTCTGTATTGTGACCCAGAAACTGCAAATTTTAGTCTTTCTGTCATTGTGTGCCATCCACTGTGCTGGACTGGGTCTTCTCTGCTTTCACCCCCTTTTCACCATGGTACATGGCACCAAGGTTTCTGGGTTAGACAGTCTATACTATTACTAATAAGGAACAATGGATAGGAGTCCTTAGGTTTGTAATTACACAGAAACACACACACACACTTATACACAAACACAGCATCATCCCTCTTTTCTCTGGAAATACAAGTGAACAGTGATGAGCAGTTTGCTATCTGATCACAGTGCCTCTCTGAGGAGGGGACGAATTCCAGCTTCTGAGGATTAAAGGTTTTCTGTCACGGCTGCAATGAATAGAGGAGGCGGAGCTCTGCTTCCCCACTTACAGCTGAGAACAAGTGAGAGCAGTGGTGTTTCTGGGACGAGCAACACAGCTGAGGCAGACAGACATGCAGCTGAAGCAGACAGATGCAGAAACAAAACAGAACAAACTGCAGGTGGGACAAATGGAACAAGTGGTGCAAAGACAAGATACTGTACTGAAACTGAGACATATCTTTTACAAGAAAGAGCAAAAATAAGTTGAATTAGCTAGTGTTATTAATTATTATTAATATTCATTTAAAGCCGCACTGAGTCCTGTGATGGAACCTCACAGTTAATGGCATAAACAGTAGTAACAAATGGTGGTACAAGGAGTGGCATATGGCCACTGGCATATGGTCTTCAGAGGATCACCAACTAAAGAGGACTTGGAGTCTCTGGACACATGAGAATCGTAGAAAACATTGTGTGTGTGTGTGTGTGTGTGTGTCAGCGTGCAGTACATGTGATGATCTGGTGACAGCAAAAGGGCACACACATGCACACATGCACATACAGTAACACTCGAGGCAGAAACACTTGAGTAACTGCAGTAAATGGGCTCAGGACTCCAGACGGAGATCGCAGCCTGAGGAATGCAGGTACTGCTATTAATCATTCACGAGTCCTCAAGAGTGTTGAGGTACTGGGACTTTTACTTAATCCCCCTACAGCCACTGTGCAGCATCTTGCTGCATTTGTGAGAGAAGAGCAAACGGGCCACTCTCATTGGACAGAGGGAATAGGTGCTGTAAAAGACAGCCAATCAGGGGCTGTTGTTCATGTTGTCAAAGGTACATTCAGTGACCTTCCTGACTGTTGGGTCGGAGCTCAAACAGTCATAATCATACATTATTACCTATTACACAGAAACAAACACACACACACACACACACACACACTCATTTAAAAGACACAGTCTGCAAGGGGGCAGCAGCTCAGCTCAGGTATGTTATACCTCTGTAGCCATGGCAACATACAGGCAGCTAGCAGGTGAGGTACTGTTAGGGTCCTACCATGATTTTAGCCCAGGGCCCTCAGAGAAAGAGAGAGAGTATGTCTCTGACCTAATTGTTCTCTCCCTGGTGTTGTACGTGGTGTAGCAGTGAAGGAACAGGATTTCATCATCACCTGACTGTGTTTTGACAAGTAGGGGCATAAACAAGGGGGGCCCTCTGGAGAACAAAGCATCACGCTGGTGGGACCCAGCTTTGTCTCCAGATGCCACTTGATGTTCTCCAGCCACCAGCACAACTGGACCATAATGAAAGCTCAGCAGCTCAGGGTTAGCATCAGTGGCAGCTAGAAAGAGAGACAAATGATGAAGAGATCAGTTTGAATGCGGCACTGACAGTGAGTCACAGTGCGAGGCCCCCCAGTTCACGGAGATTACAGCACCTCTTGTGGCCTCCTGTGGTAAAAACATTCCCAGGGGGGTCATAATAATCAAACAGGCTGGTTTAGTTATAGGCCAGCTGGGCCGGACAGATTGATTTAGTTAAAAGTCAGCTGGATCCGGATGAGTTAGTTTAGATAAAGGCCGGTTGGGTCTGGACAAGCTGGTATAGTTAAAGGCCAGTTGAGACTGGACAAGTTAGTTTAGATAAAGGCCAGTTGGGTCTGGACAGGTTGGTTTAGTTACTGCTTCCTACAGTACAAGCTGTAAGGGTCAAACAGGCTGGTTTATTAAAGGCCATTTGAGTCCGAATGGGTTGGTATAGTTGAAGGCTGGCTGGGATGGATAAACCTTCTCCCTTACTAGTGCCACTCTCGTCACAAAAAAAGCAGTTGTAATTAATTGTTTGGAACTCATTAGCATATCCCACATCCAGACCACCCTCACAATCGGACCCTAATTACCTCAGATAGGAGGCTGCAGGGCACAGTAATTTGTCTTGTTTAATTCATCAAACAAAGAGGTCCATTAGCTAAGGCTCATCAAACAAACACACAGCTATATGCACCCAGAAATACACACACCCAAACAAGGACAATTACACACAAACATACAGGTATATATGCTGTTATACTAGTATACAAACTACATACAACCCAAAATACTGCACAAAACTAACACTCACCCTCCACACCAGAATGCCACCTGGCTGTATATATAGTGGCACAATGGAGCGGAGAGGAGCTAAACCCTTCACACCTCACCACTTTGATGGTTTTAACATTCAGTGCAAAAGATTAGTGATCCATCCCTGAATTTTGTATGAAAGATGGAAAACAGCAACATGCGTGCTGTGTGTAAGAGGATTATGACTCTGCTGCTTGATGGCCTTCATTGAAAAAGCCGTTATGTTATCATGACTCAATGCTTTCATTCAAACATGATGAACAACAGAAGAATGAGAGAGTCATCATGACCAGAAAACTGAAGATGACCTGGAGCAGGAGTTGGACTTGTAAATAGACAAGTAAATAGGCATGTGAACCTCTTCAGGTCATAGGTTTGACTCCAATTTGTTGGGCAAAGCACAGGTGTATTTTCTGCTTAATGTTCCAATACTACAGAGAAATATTGTAAATGAAAACAGATAAACATCTGAAAAACTTCTCCTGGGACGGGTGTTTTGCCTTCTTGAGGCCTGACGCCAGAGTGAATTGAGTGACCATCTGGCTGCAGAGAGTGTGTGGCTTCAGCTCACAACCCCATCCCATCGGCAGTGACTAAGTTTTTTCTTTTTTTAATGCTGTTATTAAACTGATGACAGTAGTTAAAAAATACCACTATGTCAAAATCAAAATCAAAATCAAGTGAAAATAATTTTCCCCATAATAGCAATGACAAAACAAACAAGTTCTAATGGATTCCTCAGTACAGTCATTACAAGCAATTGTCTCACATTTCATGGAACACCATCCATCCTATAAACTAACAGAAAAAATGTCAGTCCAAACTGATGCACAATAATCTCCCAATAAATCTATAACCCAAAAAGTCTTACATTGTCTGCAACATGCCCTTGGGTGGCATTATAGAGGGAGAAAACAGTTGGTAAGAAGGATCCCTGAAGGCTAAAAGAGCTCAAAGGCGATCACTTTTTGGAAGGGATGTGAACTATACCAGCTTCCTTTTCATCTTGGTCTCTGCCAGAGCCTCCACAAATTCAGGAGTCACATCTATAACAGACCCCACCTTCTTCATCAGTTTGTTGAGTCTGTGGGTCTTACTAGATCAGATGTTTCTTCCCGAAACACAACAGTGTATAAGATCAAACAGGTGGTCTAGAGTAGAACTTGTGAAGATTGATGCTACACATGTTAAATGACCTTAGCCTTGTATGGAGAAATACAGCATGCTCTGTCCTTCCTTACACAGTGCATCTGCGTTAACACCAGCCTTTTTGTTGATGTGGACCTCCTGTGAACAACCTCCACGACTCCATCTTCAAACACTTTTAACTTTATTAAAATGAATCCGAATAAAAGAACATTGCCAACTGCTGTTGACTAAGGCCTTGGTGTAAACATTAGGAATTTCACAGGAGTGGTCTGTCTTGATCTTGGTAAGGATAAATTAAACCAATTGTGAGGAGAGGGAAGATAACTTCTATGCATTTTGCAGTCATATGAGGTCAAGAAACTGACTGTGTCAGTTTTGGTCAGTGTTTGCTAATGCTCACTTTATGGACACTGCACAGATGTTCACCTTCATTAATGCTGATATCTACAACCTATCCTACAGTTTTTTTATTAGTTTTTTAAAATTTATTCTGTAACTCTGATGTTTATATTTAATGTGTAATGCTTTATTTAGAGTAAGTTATGCTAAAATAGCTGTATATTATCATTTTCCAACTGTTTAAGTAAAACAGTACCAGCCATAAGACACTGAGATGGGACATATCTCCATTTGCATGGTTAGTGGTCAAGTTTGATTACTGGCTGCTGTTTGGTACAAAATTCTGACAGTACCCAGGCGATGGCTGTATTTTTGTACTGAAAACAGCTTAATTTGCTCTGAATCTCCCTTTCAGATTCTCATGATCTATTTATCACAGATGTTTGATTTTGTGGTGATGAAAACAGCATCATCCTCAATACTCTTCTAACTCTCTAGCCATGTTTTCCAGCAGGTAAAAAGATCAGCAGCCCTCGGAGCAAGTAACACACTGAGCTTGTGTGGTAGCACCTTTGCTAACAGCTGCTAGTTGCAGGACTGCTAGCAACTACAAGTCAGTGATAAGGCCCATGGACTGTGAGCTAAGTGGACAGTGAATTGTCCACTGGAACCTAAGATGGAAAGGAATGGATAGGGTAGGAAGCAATCTGTAACACAGAGAGCTAACCCCACACACACTCTGATGCTTTGAGCATTTCCCCCGAGACGTCTGGCCCATCCTCTGTGGGCAGCCTGAGTGCGAACCAGATGCAATTCTCTAACTCTGAATATAAAAAGAGAAACGTCCGCACGCTGTGGAAACTCCCACCCATAATGGTGACGTGCTATAATGAATGTTTGCCTTGGGCACATCAGAGGAAATGTATTCCATTCCAGAAAGGCAATTTAGAGAGAGAATAAAAAAATTAATGCAATCATTTCTCCTGAACATCATGAGGCATGAGCCACAATCTGAAATAATTCATTTAGAGCCAATAAATATGCATACAGGGCAACCCACAGCCAGGGAAGTGATCAGCAGACTGGTAAACAAACTCTTGAGGTAGGGCGGGGGTTTGTGGACCCTAGCTGGAAGCTGCGCCTTCAGATCACCATTTGACCTTTGAACTCCTTCTACATGAGTGTTTACTCATCTGTTTGACAGAAAGCTTCACCTTCTGCTCATTTAGAACACTGAGATGTTTTCTGGACCATTTGTCATGGCCACAAGTGGGAGGATGATGTGGGGTCAGTGTGTGGTCAATGGATGGCCAGTGGATGCTTGATAAATATGGTCTTTGAGACCCTGTCCTAAACTTTGTTGTGGTCAGAAGCTCAACGCCCCATATTTTCCTTCTCTATCCTCTTTCCTCATCCTCACCCATGAGATAGGGAAGTATGGATGTGAGAGTGGGTGTGTGTGGGAGTGTTTGTACTTTTATGTAGATCTAAAATGAGTTTTGACCAAAATCCCACTGAAATCCCTACACCTGCTCTCAATCAACCTGCTTAGCACTGTTACCTGTTAAAGAGCAGTATCTCCTGACCAGAAACAACAGAGATCATCTACACACGTCATTCTGAAAATGAGTTCAACTTGTTTGAGTCATTTGAAGACTTGCACTGCATCATCTCCTTCTGGATAAACTACTTTATCTTGAGCATTGTCCTGTTTTTCTCCAGTCTCGGCTGATTTGCCTTGTTCCCCCATTCATTGGCACCTAACAGACCACTTGACATCCCCATCAGTGGAGGGCTGGGACTGGTCAGGTGTTGAAACTGTAGGATGTTGCTGACAGATGGATCAATCAGACTTTTTTAGTACTTAAACTAGTTCTGGTCACGGGCTGGCAGAGTCAGGCAGGTAAAGACCAAGATTCACTCCATGCAAGGATGAAGTGAAAGGAATGACCATCAGAGCAGCACTGCAGTAACATCACAGTAACACTACATCAGCACTGTCCCAACCAGGCACAGACGGAAACATTTGTGACACCCCAAGAGCACAACCGAGCCGATCAGAGCTGGTTACCATGGCAACCTGCCATCACCCCACAGGACTGCCTGGCGCGGCTTCAGATACAGAGTTCCTGAAGCTGACCTCTCCTATCTGCCTCTTCGTGTAGACTGGGGTGTGTTTCATGGTCCTGTTTGTGTCAAGGTCTGCTTCTGTGTGTATACATTGTCCTGTGGATTTTGTGCGTGTCATGTGTATATTGTCTGAACCTGAGATTATCCAGCAGCTGTTCTCCCCATTATAGAAACTCACAATGTAGCATCTGTAGGTCTGCAGCTTCAAACAGTTCCAAACAGAGACCTCTTGTGGTACAGAGATCCAGCGCTATGTTAAAAAATACATAAAAACCGACTGACTAAAACTGATAAAGTCTTAAATGTCTAAATAAGGAGGAATCCTTTTTTTCGCTCTTCAGGTGTGAAGATATTTTGAATATTTTATGCATAATAAAGGAATCAAGATTGACTAATTGCACACAATTACATAAATCTAAATAAAATTAAAAATTATATTTTTATTTGTACCTATGACGTAAAAGGAACAATCATCTCTATTAATAGGATGCAGACGAATGAGCCACATTTCACACAGTTGGGACCAGCCAATCTGGCAACCTGTGCACAGAGCCGTCAGTTCATATAGCATCCGATACGGGTGCTGGCTGTGACCTCCACTGACCATCAGCCGTTGTCACGCTCTGTCAACATGCCTGTCCTGCAGTCATGCCTCTTTCCCCAAAGTAGGGCTGTAGCTGGAACCTCCAAAGTCCTGTTTTCTCACCTATCCACCTCTTCCACTCATTCCTCTACCTGTGTTTAGGACATTATTAGTATCTCTGCAAAGTGGACTTGATGCCAAAGAGACTAGACACAGGGATATTTGTCCATCATAGGTACCTACAAAGCCCACACATTAACTTAAAATCCAGTTAAAGAGGATACCTTCTCATGAGAGCATCAGGAGACAAGGGGTTTGAGAGGTCATTTGGGTCAGGACATGCAGATGTCCTACAATAAGGCATACCTTCACCCTCAGGGGTGTCTCCAAAGTGAAGCCACATCTCACCCAGGATACAAAGGCTGCATGCCTACACAAGATGGACTCCCAATGATCAGCAGCTGTGGACAGTGGAGGCCAAGGGAACATGCCGGAGTTGGAGCAGAGCTAAACTCCACGGCATTATTAATAGAGCTCACAGCAAACGGCACCCCTTAGAGGACAGAAACAGATGCTTTGGTCTTCTTTTTGTCACCAAGAGTCAGGGCATAAGATTCACAGGGTCCCCAACTGATATGAGACAGGATGCCAGCACCTGGAGGCACAAAGCACCACCACTAAAAAAACAGTCCAAGCACCACACTTTGCACTCAAGCCATCCCAGGTAAACTCTGCAGAACAGGCGGGAAAACAAGGTCTTAAATGAATTGACACTAATTTCATAGCCACATAAAAATACGCTGTGGGAAACTTCTTCAGACAAACAGCACCTCCTAGAGGCCAAACACCAAAAACTGTTTCGTCACCATCACTTACTGTCCTTGGAATCTTCTTCCTCCGTCGGTTTCGATGAACAGCTACCTTTTATGACGTTGAGATAATGTTATAAATGATTCATCAGATCCTTTATGGTAACAGTGTGTCTGGCGCCCCCTGCAGGCGAACTTGAAACAGCTGCTCAAAACTGAGGTCTGGCACAGTATCTGGATACACACACAGCACACATGCTAAAGAGGTAGCTGCATATACATGGAACATACACAAAGAATGGCAGCTGAATACTGATGTGAACCCTGGTCATCACCATGGTAACAGCACTGGTTCCTGCAGGATTAATAACTTGTTAGTAGTTGGTTAATAACTGTGAAGCCCTGTAGACACATGTTCACATCCCAGCTGGAAATCACAGCCAGCAGGGTTAGGTAAATCCTGTTTTCTGACACGAACTGGCATCACATCAACATCATGGCGACCGAACCCACCGCGGCAGATCAACAGTAACTGGTTTTGACAAATACTCCTGCTGAGTGCTTAGATCTGAAGGTCGATATTATAAATGACGCGACTGGAAATGCATCAGGAGATGGTATGAAAGATGGGCCTCTCTCACCATTGATGCACTGCTCTGGGCTCAGGGCACTGCTGTTTTCCTGTAGTGCATTGTGGGAAAGCACAAATATTTGTATTAACTTCAAGCAATATTGCAATTAACACTAATTTAAAAATAATGAAGATAAAAATGCGCTTAGTGTAGATTATTGAACAGTTCATCCCATAAACGTGTGTAACATTCAGCTAGTTATTTGACCCCTGACACTTGGGAACACCAGGCATGAGCTGTAAACACTGTGGAAGATGAACTAAGGTGGCCCCTCACTCCTGTTCAGTCTGGGTCCTTTTTACACCATCTCTCTTCCTCTAGCCCTGTAAACACAAACCATGTTTATGGCATTACAAAGAGAAGTAGTACGAAGTGAAGAAAATTCAACTGACAATAAATGAATAAACTGGGAAAAAATCTTGTATTTGAACATTTGTAACTCAACATTTTGTGACCTGGAGCTGATGTTTGCTGAAAATAGAAAATTGAAGCAGACAGAAGCCTAAAAGTGTTTGACAGATGACAGCCACCACTGAGCTCCACTGATGTACAGGAGCACTGGACCCTTACCTGTAACAGGCAGGTAATTACTCATCGGAACCTGCAACAATGGTTAATGAAACAGAGTGTAATTAAGTCCTTATGTGGAGCCATTACAGACATTACAGCTCGATGGCTCTTCCTGTCCCCTCAGCAGGTGGTGCAGAACAAGGCATTGTGAAGCTGCCAGCTAGAACCCACATGAGGGGTCCAGTTACAAGGACACAGGTGAGACCTGGCGCACACACCTGTGGTCATATAACCAACCCACACACACACCTGAGATCAGGTAACACACATACCTGAGATTAGACCAGTGATGCAAACTACCACATCTCTTGTATTAGACCTCTTAGACACACACCTGGTATCAGATTATACACAAACTCACAGACACATGCACATGAGTGCACTTGCACATTTACACACACACACACACGCGCGCGCGCTTGCACACCTGAAATCACGCTGCACACGCACACACCTGCTATTTGGAAGAGTGCCTCGGTGGGAGAACTGGGACAGGATAAGGGCACGCATTCCAAAAGCTGTGTTGGAGAGACCGAGGAGGAGGAGGAGAGCACTGAGGTGGAGGGAAGAGAGAGGAGTTTGTGACATCTGGCTGACAGCGTATCCATGACTCAATGGATTTGTGATCCACTTGGACAAGCTCTGGGACTCAAGCAGACACAAGGGGACATAAGGGGACACAAGGACACCTCACAGAACCACGGCAGAACCATGATGCAGCAGATCCTGGAGGAAATGTTCGTTGAGCCGGATCTCTTGGCTGAGCTCAATGAAGAGCAGAAGCAGATCCTCTTCTACAAGATCCGTGAGGAACAGGTGCGGCGCTGGACCGAGCAAGAGAAGCAACAAGGTGCTCCATCCCTGCGGCCCCCACAGGGTGAGTGGGGGGTCATGGGTCAGGGGATCACAAAGAGGGGTGTTGAGAGGAGCCGCAGACCAGGACAAGGAGACATAGGTAGAGCATCACATTTACAAACTAGTTTTCCTATCACTGTACTTCCTCACTGACCCACTGACACCACAAATTTATCCTGACCTACCAGAGTATTACCTTACTACCACTGACTCACTACAATATCACTGCATCAAGCTACAAAGTACACAGAATTACCCCACTGGTCCCACACCACCATCCACTGGTCATGCACCTTTCCCAAAATGCTCTGGGGCAGAGTTCAAACATTTTGGGTTATGTTGTGTTGATCAAGAGGCTCATGTCATGATGCAGCCAACAGGCGCCGTGTCCAGTGGCTGCTGGGAGCAGATGGAGAAGTGTGGGTCTGGGTGATGGGCGAGGCCCCTGGGGACAAGCCCTTTCAGGACATTGTGGAAGAGCTGATGGCTGAGAGAGCAAGGAAGCAAGCCCAGCAGGAAGCTCAGGAGCTGTGGTGAGGAAGAAGTACAGGGGGTGATCCCTGAGTTTTGAGGTCACTGAACATGGATGCTGCAGGAAATACATGTGACGGCTTGGTTTCTGTTCCTCAATTGTGGTCTTGAGGCGTGTGAGGGAGGCCGAGATCGAAAAGAAGTTCCGGGATGCCATGGCCAAGGAGAAGGCACGATGTGTGGCAGGAAAATGGAAGGAAGAGACGGAGGACAGGAGAGCAGCCAAGCAGGAAGAAGAGCGCATACAGGCTGAACTCAAGGTACATGTGGTTCCCATAATACATGTAGTAACAAATGGGTACAATGGAACTGTGTCACCTACAGATGAAGAGCTTTAGACACAATTACAGGATGATAAAAGTACAGCTTATGTGTCTGGTAGTTCACATCCCACACCTAGCTACCTTTAAAAGTGATATTCAAATAACAAATAACACAGATAATCATAGTAGATGGTGATGGACTGATTTATGTAGCTACAGACTTCCAAATGTTGTGAGTGTGACCACAAAGTAGTCAGAGGTGAAAGAGCGCACTACTGCTGGGTTGTAGGAGCCAATTAGGTTTTATAAGGACTAATCAAAAATTGATCAGCTATTGTTGGGATTGATCAGATGCTCAATGGATTGATCAGGTGCTGTGGGGATTGACTAAGTGCTGTGGCAAACTACTGTGTGTGTTCAGAAGGTGTGTCACCATTGTTCTTGCAGAAACGTGAGGAAGAGGAGCGTCGGCGTGAGGAAGAGGAGATCCGCCGCACTGAGCAGAAGAGGGCAAAGGAGCTGTACATCTCCTTGATAGAGGAAGAGAGGAGGAGCGAGAAGGACGAGAGGGAGTGGCAAGACCAGTGTGAGCAGGGGGACAGACAGCAGTGGGGAAAGACAGACAGGGAAAGTAGAGCTGGACGGCAGTGGAAGGAAACAGAAAGAATGGAGGAGAACGGCAATGAAGTGCGGAAACAGATGGCAGTGGGTCTAGACAGAAGGCAGTGGGTGGAGATAGATGACAGTGGGTGGAGACAGATGGCAGTGGGTGGAGACAAAGTGGGAAGAGAAAGACAGGAGAGAGGAAGAAACAAAGAGTAAAGGTGGAATGGAGGGTAATGAGACTGGTGAATATTAAACAGTCTCTTTTTTCCCACTTCCCAACCCTGCTCTCCGGCTTCACCTCCAGTGTGTCGTGCTAAGGCTGCTGATGAAGAGATGACCCGTAAGGCTCGGCGGGCACGTGACGAGTACCGGCGTCACTCCCTTCGGGCCATTGAGAAGGGATTGGTGGCTGGACTCAGTGGCCTCTTTCAGGAGACACAACCAAATGGGTCAGCCCCAAACCGGAGACACAGTGTCCCCACGGAACCTCGCACTGCAGCTCCCATCACTGAGGCGACCCACACCCACCATGGGATGAAACCACCTCCCATCCAGCGTCGCAGACAGAACCGGAGGCACAGTGCATCTGTAGTGCCAATGCTAACAGACAGGTAGAGACACGCACACAGGTAGGTACACACAGGTAGAGACACACAGATGATGGTGGGTGAAGGCACACAGACAGGTATGAAACAGGTGCTGTTATAAAAACAAGTACATAAAAGTACTGCAAAAAGTTTCTCTCTCACACTGTCCTTCTCTCCCAAAAGCCCTGCCTGGGTGCGCCCCCCTCGACCCAACTCCCGCGAATCCATCCTGCACTGGTTTAGGGAAGAGCAGATGCCGAAAAGAGCTGGGTTTGAGAGGAGCAGCAACGCTATTGCCCCCTGGTTTCATGGTGAGGACATCCAAAACCTGCAGCTGTCCAGTAGTCAGCCTTGTAACAGGGAAGTTTATCACCAATCTGTGTCCATACAGCCCTCTGTCCTGCCACTGGCCCCATCATCTCATTCCTTTAAACCAGAAACAGTCTTTCTATCCCCCAAGATACAGGGGTCAGTCCACATGCGCCCACAGAACACAGAGGCTGTGTGTATACAGGTGTGCATGTGGGCTTTCTCAGTAATTTGTGCGACACTGAACAAACACATACACACACACACATTGTGGTATCTCCCAAAGGCATCATCTCCCGCCAGGACTCGGAATCCCTGCTCAGGAAGTTGGGGGAGGGTAGCTTCCTGGTGCGTGTCAGCGAACGGCTCTGGGGCTACGCTCTGTCCTATCGCACAGCTAACAGTTTCAAGCACTTCCTCATCGATGCCTCAGGGGACTCCTACTGCTTTCTGGGTGTGGAGCAGAACCGCCATGCTACCTTGGCTGACCTCATCGACTTCCACAGGGTGGGTGTGCTGATGGTGCTCTGTTCCTCATTTCCCTTTGGATGTCCATCTGTGTCTCTGACAACCTTGACCCTGTGACTTCTAGGAAGAAGTCATCACCACAGCAGGAGGGGAGTTGCTGCAGGAGCCCTGTAAACCAAGGATCTCCTCGACAGACTATGGAGGACTCTTCCCTTGATCCTGGTCCAACAGGGACTATCTCAAGAACATCCCGATAACTGCAACTATGGACATCATGGAGCTTCAGACACCTTAACAGTTCCCACCATAGATGCCATGGACCTGCAGGTGTTTTAACCACTCCCATCAAGTACACCATGGACCTCTGGCCAACTGAATATCAACACTTTTAAACCCAATGAGTTTCAAGCGCCTTGGTATCTCATTCCTCAGTATCCCTAAACTCTCACCACCCATGGCCCACAGAGACACACATTCAAACCATGTCACTCCTCTTGTTGATCCTGAAGCCCATGAGGATCACATATCTCAGTGGACTTTCATACAGCAGGTTGAAGGTTCTTAGGAACATGACTTAAAGATGAGGCCCATTCCGTTTGATTTTTCTCACAGCAGAAGAAGTGTGTAAAACATGCCCCAGGCTTCATATGAATATTCATAAATACAGAGAGGTCCTTCATGAATATGTATGAGAACAGAGAGCAGTTGCAGCTCTCCACGTCTCACTGTAACATTGGGGTGGCAGCGAAGGGGGCGGGTGTTCGGCAGGTGGTTAATAATGTAAATGCAGTTGACGCTCACACACTCACACACATCACACACACATTGAGCCACAGTGCCTCTGGCTCTTTTGCAGACACAAACACATCCACCTGGAAACTCCAGCCCTGGAGCTGCCAGCAGGACCTCGCTTGTATATAAGATGCATGAAGTTCTGCAGCCAATAAATGTGAAAGTCATGTTAAAAACACAATGAAAGATTTAGATTCTTTTTTTGTAAGGATTTGTTGTGCAATGAATAATTCTTCATCCCACCAACAGGAGAACGAACAAACACAAGACATGAATTCAAGCATCAAGACACAAGTGCTGCACACATGTCACTGAGGAGATGGGTGTATGTTCATGACACTAAGGCAGGGGAGTGTGTGTTGTTCAGTACAGTTATGTGAACAGTATTGTCAGTATTATTTTACACACACCTGTGCAAAAATCTGATGATGAGCCTCCTCCCATTCAGTCCCCTTAGGAGGGCCACACCCTTACTTAATAAACATATTGTATCACTTTATATTTATTATTTAGGTTTTTTAAATAAATCTCTCTTTCGCAGATACAGTGGCATCTCCTCTACTAGCTCGAGGCCACCTGGAGTAAAAGCTGTTTTTTCCGTGACTGCATAGCAGTAACCAGAGTGCTGCTCCTTTCCAGTTCTTGTGTCCCCCTTGGCTCCAGTTTCCCTGGATGCATCAATAACTCAGCACCCCGCCACTCGAGAGCTGCTTGGAAACAAAGGCGGCAGTTCCAGAAGGATGCGTTCCAAAAAGCTTCTCTTCCAGGGGTGTCTGCTTACCATGGTTCTGTGGAGCACAACCAACGTCCAGTGAATAAAGGGCACCGAGGCGGCTGTGAGTGGGGCCTGACCTAATCTTCCCTTAAACATTCTAGCTATTTCCACCTGCCACTTATCACATTTGCCAAATAAACAGACTGCTCTGGACTTACAATGTACTTCACATATCATGGGCTCACACTAATGATGGTCAATAAATAAATAAATAATAGTAGTAATAATTAAAAAATGAAATTAACAAAAATTGTTAGAAAAAAATATGATTTCCAGAAATTCTGGTAAGCTAATGAGCATCTTCTACCTAAATAAAAGACGTATATGTTAACATATTTTAATGGACAATATACAATATCGGTAGAGTCCATGCACCACGTCATAATGTGAGGCATCTTCTGACAGCTGTGCAAAAATATATACAGCAATACAACGCGAGTGAGTGCTTATAGCTTATATTGTAGATGAAATATTTTATGAAAAGGTTATGACAATTAATTTAAACACTTGCATGCGGACCTGCACGGTACGTGTGAGGTAGCATTGTAACATCTGCGTAAGGTGAACGCTGTAAGAGACTGTGTGCTACAACACATTGGCAGCGCCCAGTCTACACACAGCCAGCAACCATTTTCTGGCATCTCAAACAGTGTTAGTTGTTCTTGCTGTTATATCAAACAGACATTGATGCGGCAGGTTAATTCTGAACAGATCTTCCCTTTATTGTGCATCTCACAGAACTCAACTCACACTGAAACCCCAGCCAAGTGCCCCCCTCGACTCCTGTGCCATAACGCAGTATATCCTAACATAGCATGACAGCTTCAGCGACTTATGACCTAGCTACAGGTCCCAAACTTGGTTGTAACTCAAAGACAGTCTTTATACAGTACATCTTCAATTCAGCGGACCACAACATTGCAGATTTTGGATTTTACTGACCTTTGCAAAAATATTACAGAAAACATGGAAAAGTGATAAATATTGCTGTTACAGGTCATCATGGTGTCTGTTTAGTGTACTGTGCACCACGAACCTGGAGAAAACTATATTTCATTCTCTTGTACATTTGTAAAAGGTAGAATGAAATAAAGTGAACCTTAAGTCTTGAAAACCTAATTTAAGCATAATATAAGGAGAAAATATACTAATGTTGAGCTTTTTGGAGAAAATACATTCATTGATGCATAGTTTCAAAGTTTTGAATAAAAGCAGCGAAATCCCAGCTAGTGACTTTTATTTCTTTAAGCACATGTTCAATTACACATTATTTCATGCTATAAATGTTACTGTAATACATAGTACAGTACTACACAGCACTGCAGTAAAAATATTAGGCACAAATAATACATTCGATTATCAGGATTTTCACTAGATCCAGATACTCTTTTCCTCTATACTATGGAACAATGAGGATTTTTCAGTGTCTTAAATCATGTCTGGAAAAAGGCCTGCAAGTGATGCTGGTACATCTAAAACGCAAAGGAAAACCATTTGCTTGGATGTGAAACTGCAAGTGTGAAGGCAGAAATTCTAAAGACAGACAAAAACACACAGGTCAGTCCCTCATTTTAAATCTTATGTTATTAGTCATTGTGATCAAAAAAACCTCAAGTTCTTTATTTTTATACCCTATTTGTATTTTGGCATACAGAAATTTTGCATACCCCATTTTAGAGAATCGGTGGTATTACTGCAATTCTGTTATTATGCATATGATGAGTATTTCAAGGTTTTCACTATTTTTATACTGGTAGAACTTTGCAACCAAAGGAACACAGAATGTTTGCTTAAATATTTCACTAATCTGAAAAGAGACTCCCATCCTTAACTGAAATATCAGGAGAGACTGACAAGTGAATAAGTGAGGTAATAAACACTAAGGCAAGAGTCTTCAGAATAAAGGGTGGTGGTTAGCAAGTTACTGTGATTCACAGACTGGACACTTGAGGGCCATTTCCAGAGTTTCCCACAAAATGCTGCATAGGTTCAGCAATTAAAAAATAAAAGCATAAAAAACATGAATATAAAATAGATAAAATGGATAAAAAACTCAAAAGAGCATCATCACAAACCTGTTGGATGTTTCCACAGGTTGGTGATCATAACACAGAACAAACCGACACAGAAAATTACAAAAAGCTCTTTTATTACATATAAATGGATGTGCAAAAAATTTAAATTTCAATTTAAAATTTAAAAGAAATTGTGACATTATGAAGCATGGGGAGGAAAAAATGTCTGCAAGGAATGCTCTGGCAAAGCAACAGTGGGACTCTCCAGCCCAACTCCTATGCACCAAACTGCATGGCATGCTGGACTTTTCCCATCTCTGAACTGGGCAAGGCACCAGTATGCTGCAGCACTTGGAGAACATGCCTGCTCTGATGGTGCCATAAGCTGTGGCAAGCTGTTCAACTTCTCAATGCAAGGCACTTAATATTCCTGTGTGGGAGCATTCACGCATGCACATACATACAATGGGCCACAGAGGTTCACAGACAAGCATACAACAAAAAAATTCCCAGTAAAACCTACGGCTATTGAGGTCACTCAGCACTTCAGTGTTTTTCACACACTGGACTGACGCAAAACCCTTCATGATGCATTTTAGGTGGAAAAAATTATGGCTCAACAGACAGCTGGGTGGAAAAAGGGATGAAGCTTATTAAATTATTCATTGCTAAGAATTCTATGTGCCCCGGACTGGCTATTTCCCTCCTATCCTGTAGGGGGATACAGTGAGTTAAAGACTATTGAGAAGTGAGAGTCCAAGTCATGACCAGATCCAGTCCCCTTTACTGACTCCTTTTACCCTGAGCCTATTCAGGAGTGAAGAGGTCATAAAAGTGAAACCTTGGCCATCATGGCTTCCCATATAGTGAAAAGAAGGCAGTGAGCAATGAGAGACTGGCGTAGAAGAAGTCAGCAGGAGGTCATTAAAATTCAGGGATTACTTTCACTGAACCAAGGAGTGGTATGTGACCACTGTGTCTGTTTCTTTTATTGGCAATGAGAGGGGAGACACAAAGCACAGGAATTGCAAAATTCCTTAATTCGATGATAGGATGAAGGTGACTGTTTTCAGCATAAATACGAATGTGCTGCTCCAGTGTCAAAAAGTTCAAATGGAGGTGTCATCTGGTCACTAAGCAGCGTAAACGAAACCAGAACAGAGGCGACGTCTGCATCAGTAATGGAACTTGACTCGCTCGATGTCTGAAATAAGCGCACGAGCCAGGTAGATGCCCACCATCTATGGAGAGAAACGGAAGTTACGCCACACAGGAGAGGACCAAGAAGCTGATAGACAGCAGGTTCACTCAACACTCATCTTCTATTGTTTAACCACCATGACACTTACAGGCAGACCTGGTGCACCTGAGCTATTGCTTTTGGCATCCAACCAATGAAATGGTCCCAGTGATGCACAGATTCCACCCACACCTGACCTCACATACATGACATGGTGTGAGTGAGGCAACTCTACCCCCCAGCAAAAGATCCTGCCTAGGGGAGGGACATGTGTGTGTACCTGTAGCAGGGAGATGCCGATGAAGACTCCTGCCACGATGTAGATGTTGCGGGGAAGCCATTGCTCCATAGCTGTTATGCAGCCTCTTGTGTAGATGACATTGTCCATTTTCTCTCGATACTGATGAGAGGAGTGACATAGGTATGATGAGTCAGATACACCCAGCTGTGAAGCCAAGACCTTTACATAATTCACCCACTTCTGCAAGAGAGGAACCTCACCGTTTTTGCTCGAACTCCATAGCCACACTGCGTGTTGATCACATTCTTCTCCTGGGAAAAAGATAGCACATTAGCTGGGATACACTGGATGCACACAACCCAATTCAGTCCTCCAGTATAGGGCCAGGCCCACGCAAACACAAACACACACAGAGCAGCACTCACAGCCGGGTCTATAATGCAGCAGGAGAAAGGCACTCCGCAGCGCTCGATACTTGGGTTTGTCGAGGTGCAGTTGAAATAAAGGTTCAGATTCCAGTCTTCAGGATCTTTCGCCCCACAGCAATGGTTCTGGCAAAGCAAACATGGGGCAGACATGGTCACCAACAGTGCTATGAGGCTTTTCTGATAATGAATCAATTGATTACTAATTTCATTAATGAGAAAAGTATATTTCTAACTTTAAAAGTGAGGAGGTTTTAATTAGAATTCAGCAGCCTTAGACCGCAGTAACGTACAGGTAGACGCACCAAGAGGCTGCACAAATACCGACTTAGAAACAGCAGACGCTGAGGGTCATATGGTTACAAAGCATCACAGATATGATTGTATGAGACTGTCTAATGGGTTCCAGAAGGGTGTCTATACATTTCAAATTTGCTTTGAATTATTGTGCAGGTCAAATGTTAATTTTTCAATTGGGAGGAAATTAAATACTTCAAACATCCATATATTTACAGAGGTAACTTCAGGGTTAAACCAAAACATTAAAATACATTTCCTTGCAAACTATGTCAGTGTAAACAACCTATGCTCTTCATGAAAAAGAGAATGTGGGTTATGGTTTATGAGGAAAATAGATGGCAACAAATCAAACCTAACATTAAAGGTTTGAATAATTGATTGAACTCCCCTCCAATATGTTTGTATCTTACATTCCCAGAAAAACGGCATGAAAATCCCAGAAGCAGCTTTACATTTAAAGCACAGCTGCAAAGTCCCTGGAAACATCCTGTGAAGTTGCAGTGCTGAAAGGTGGTTTCTGTGGGTGAACCTCAAGTTTTGCACATGTAGCTGATCATTCATCATCACTGAAAGACACGACAAAGTCACGTCTCTATGGCTCCATCAAAGCCTCAGAGGAATTACTGCCATTACTTGTTGAAATGGAATAATAAGCAGAAGTCAAGTCTCTGGAGTTGTTTGCTGCAATGAGTTGTTTTTTTTTACTTCAATTAATTCTGTCCAAAGGTTCTTCTTTTTGCCTGAGGTTGAAGATATTTAAATAAATCTGTCCTGTAGGCAAAATTTAATTCTTAGATGATCAAAGTTAACAATTGGGCAGTCTGAAAATCATGATAGGTCTAACAGCCCTTAAAACACAATTTTCAGTGTCCAATGTCAATAATACTTGAAGGAAGATCTCGTCTGAAAGCAGAAGTAAACCAAAGACCGCATGGGATCCCTAAGTATCTCTTAACTTCTCCATATTAAAAGAATGTTATAAATGACATTGCCACAAATCTTGTGAAATGTTTTAAATGAAAGGCAGCGACCTTAACAATCCTGACCAATTCCATGCCTGGGCCAAAGTGGGGTGTTTATCCTCATCAGTATTCCAACAATGTAAGCAATTTTCATGTGCCAAATTTCACATCTCTATACTGAAATAAGGGAATCCTAAACATCTTCTGCCTCACACTTTAACATATAATTTAGGGATGGCAACCTATGATGCAATTTTCAATCACTTGTAAAGACTGGGGCTCAATTTCTCAAAGCTCTCTTTCATAATATACTTTTCACCCTGAACTCAAATCATTTCTCATTTCAAAACGCACCTTGTTTTGACAAGTCAAAGTGCTTGCATTCTCTAGGATCAGCCTTCATCATCTTTCAAAAGTCCTTACCTACTCATTGAAGTGATGCAGGTGTATACATCAAGTACATAGCCAAATAGCCAAAAACAAAATTTGTTGCAAAAAAATATTAGTTATCGATGTCATCGTTAGTTGTTGTAGCCCTACAGGACAAGATTTCAAGGTTTATATTTAATGTGCAGGGATACTGTCGTAGCACCCTTGACCAAACTGAGTTAAATCGCAGTAAACAACCCAGTGTGAAATTACTGTTTTTAATTGTTAATTATCTGGAACATACTTGAGTGCCCATGTTACTTTTTAATGGTTTTTTTGTTTGTAGGTTTCTAGCTTAAACCTCCCCCACTAAGTACTCGAAAGATTTAGATGGACAGCCTGGTCTTGCACCATATAAACCCACAGCTTCCGTTTTCTGGTATTAGCGTAGAACTTGAATCATCAGACAGATATTGCACCTGGTTCTATTCTGTAAAGGAAGTCTAAACCATCACATATTTGAGCACTGAAACACACTGGCTTCCTGTCAGTCCCGCTCACTTGCATTCTCACCAGTTTCTGCAGAGAGTCTATGAGATTTTGTAGATCTGCATCATCCCGGTACGCTTTGATATTCTTCAAGAAGAATTCACTGATCCAGTCCTTAAGTGGGTCCTGAAATACGAATGCCATGACTGCTGCCGTCAGCTCCAGAAAGAAGATGATGCCGATGAGTCCACTGAACTAGAGAAGAAAAAGATAGTGTCATTTTTTACACAAACGGGAATCACACCACAAGGGGGCGGTAACAGCATCAGACTCACAAACTTGAGAAGGCAGATATTTTCCCTCAGTGCTCCGACGCAGCCAGCAAAACCAAGAATAAAGGTGACTGCACCGACCACGAGCACCAACCACACAGGGTCAAAGCCATGCATGCGTGTCACCTGGGTCAGATCCAACAGTACTCCCTGAAGGAAAACATTAGGAAGTTAAATCACAAAGGGAAGATTTTTTTTTTAACTTTCTTTCTGGTAAACAAACTGGACACAATGTAAAAGCACTTACTTTCTCACTCCAGGCCCAGAAGCCAATGGCTATGAATGCTCCCCCAGCCAGCTGTCAAAAAACATACACAAACGTACACATGCACGCGTGCACGTACGCACACACGCACGCGCACACACACACACACACACACACACACACACACACACACACACACAGATGTCAGTGCGAACAAAGGCAGGCAAGAACAGACTGATGTGTAAACTACAGAGCATACAGTGATCCCACTGCTGGTTAACCAGAGGTGAGGGTGAAAATGGTATGCCTCTGAGCAGCAGTGCAACACTTCTCCATTTCCCACTGACACAGACAGCAGCCTAAGGGAAGGGAGGGGCCACTGCTGTCTTATCTGACAAACAGGAAACACACATATGTGGGGCAGTGGTCTATACCAGTCCATACATGAGGAGGCAAAGTTACAAAGCGCCGGTGGAAAAGTAGTAACAGGAATGGGAGCTTGTGCAAACAGAAAGTTGTTTTGTGTGCGTCATGGAGAATATTCTCTCTCTGTTTATTATCCAATGTAGCTGTAGCCCAAGTTGCTTCTTCACCACTCCCCCAACCAGAGCCCTTAAGTAGGTCTAACCACAACTCACCCCTGGCTCCTCACTACTCACCCAGAAGATGATGTTGTAGCTGAACATGAGGTACTTGTAACAGCAACTGACCTCAGCAGCCTCATAGCGGTAGTACTGCATTTTGCCTCCTTCTGAAATGGAAGTCAGACAAGGTATGAGCACAAACATCTCCGTGTTTTTAGGAAGTGTGACGATTCAGTGACAAAGAAAACGGACTCATGGGTTACTGCAAAGATGTTGCACAAGAAGTTCAGTAGAGTGAAGAAACTTTTCTGCGGATGACATCAAATCGCCCTAGTGCTGTAATTTTGAGGAAAGAGAAACTTGAATATGTTATAAGCAAAAGAAACAGCACTTTTCTATCCATTAATAAGTAAACATGAAAATACTAAAACTAAAAATTATCTCAGTTTGAACTGTGTTTAGAGAAGAGGACTGAACAAAACATGAAAATAAATGAGTAAACACAAATACCAACTTGAGCTGTTGAGATTAAACAGCTTCACACTGCAATTAAACACATCACAGCTTTGAAATTATGAGAATTTTAAAAGCCACAGTAAAATTCTAGCTAGCCAGTCCAACAACACTTTAGCTTACAGAGATCATGACATCTCCACTATATATCCACCAAAAAAAAAACCTTAAATCAGCAGCTTGGGAACATTCTGGATATATAAAATGATCACTGGGTAGAAGAAAATTACTGATTTACAACTTTCAAAATGTGCTGAAAACCAGCGGCCAAGGAAGGTTCAAGCATGCCTAATATGATTCAGCACAATTACTTAAGTTAGAGCTTGCACTAGCTGGAGCAGTTCACAGCAGGGCAGCTTTAACGTTACTTTTGTTTTCTTTCGGTCATTTTACTGCGACACATCTATAACTTATAAACACTTCCTACACCTGGTGCTTGGCACCAATCAATCTACTGGCCATGGCGACTAAATAAATTTTATAGTGACAAGCAGGAGAGGGATGGGCTGAGACTGAATATTTAAATTATATTACACTACAAAACTACTGAATAGCTGATGATGACCAGCAACATTCTGGTTCATTTGCTATACTTGAAATATTCTATAATCATTAAATCTGCTGTATAATTTCTGACATAGATTAGGCTAATTATCTTACTTGTTAATTCACTTTAAGACAAAAGCTACATCTGATCCTGCTGCAAATGCAGGTCAACCTACTGTTGATTTATTCAAGATTTAGATAAAGATTTTTATTTTTATACATCTTATCTTTAAGTTTTTTAAAATACATTTTAAATATTTTATTTTGAGATATTCAAAATGTATACTGTATAAATACTGTATACTGTATTTAGATTTCTAAAGGCAGCTACAATAAATTTTTAAAATATACCTAGTTTTTCTCAGTCATTTAGTTTTTTTTAACAAAAAGCAAACAGAGGTGCAGTTGGACAAATTTAGACACATTGTAACAACAGGTATCAAACTGGGATCCAGCTAATCACATGTAAAGACCAGCTGAACGTAATGTTGGCCTTAGTAGTATAGCCTTTGTTAGCTGTTACTATGGGCACTATTGTCCATGTGTAGAAGCTCAAAATGGGGTGGGCAGCTCCTGGTACTTGGACCCCCAGAGGTTCATTTTTCTCCCTGGCCTCCTGGTTGGTTGTGTTTTTTTTTTGTTTTCCTCTCCTTAGTTGCTGGCTGACTTACTATTGTGCACTTATACCCCATATAGTTGTTCTCATTAACATTTAAATGTTATCTATAGCTTCACTATATACTTGTTTTCTTTGCCACTATCCTAATCTACTGTTCAGAGCTGAGTCACTGTGTGAGAAGAAGCGCTCTATAAAAATAAATTCAATGGAAGTTTTATTTGCAGAACTAAAATAATGTTACAATAATAACATATTTAATCATGCCATTCTTTGTGTCTTTTGCCATCCATAGGGCGTCATAATAAATGGTTAAAAACAAAGATGATAAAACTGTGATAATTCCTGAGGCCACAATCACACCACCAAAATCCCACAATGTATCCTGAATCGCCACTGAGGCTGCTGTCCACAGCAGTTCATTGTAAGACAGTGACCTGGTGGACACATTTTATAAAGACACTCAAGGCAGTTGTTAATGGGGAGAATGGTGGTGGCAGTTCTGGGTGACCCACACAAAGACAAGGCCCTGAAATCCTAGGTACACCGCTGATGTCACTATTCCACTGTAACAAAAGAGGTGCAGGTGGACAAATTTAGACACGTTGTAACAACAGGTATCAAACTGGGATCCAGCTGTTCACGTGTAAAGACCTCAATCCTGCTGCGCGCATTAAAAGACAGTCAGTGGCGAGTTGGACCGATTTAAAGACACTTTATAACGACAGTTCGACGCATTTGAAGACATTCTGCAATGACAAAGATCCAGTTACATACGTTTAAAGGCACTTTGCAAACCAGTGACGAAAAACTTTGGTGGAAAAGGGGAGGCTACTACAGTTAGAAAACCGATGTTCAGAAACACTCACGCAGTATACGACTACACACCTACTTTTAAACTTAGAAAATCAACTCTAAAAGTTTTATTTTACTAAAAATTACAAACGTGTCCGTATTGTCTGACGTACTTTCAAACGTTTACAAAACAATAAACAAAAGTTGAGGATCCGGAAATTGTTACACTCACCCAAATCATACTTTAAATGTATACTATTACAGTTTATTTTATATATATATATATTTTTATTATTATTTTTAGCACTACAATAGTTACACCTACCGTTTCCTGTCGCTGCTTCTACGTCTCGTACATTCAAAACTTGCAGCTCCCAACAACAGACGCAATTCGTGACATCACTTCCGGTTTAAGCGTGATAATTAGTGTTCAAGTTTCTTTAACATCATATTGTTCAAAGTACAAATACAGAATGGCAAGAAATATTAATACAAGCAGCAAAAATAGACAAAAAAACCCAGAACAAATACCAGTGGAAAAATAATTATACAAAAAGTTAGAAATATGTGCACAATTCTTATGAATTGCTGGTCATACAAGTAATAAATGCTGCTTCACATTACCATGGAAAATAAAAAGTAAAGTTTTTGCCTCTAAATTTACTTACTTACAATTTATGAATATGACATTTCACAAGTAAAACAAGATCAATTTAGGGTAATGTAATAATCTGCGTACCAATGTTGTAGAAACCATAAAGCATATCTTTTAAAATAAAATAAAACTCATACAGATACTCATTTAAGAATCTAGACAGGGCTTTCAAGAAAAAATGGTCATAGGAACAATTAATTCCAAAACAAATGCAGAGAGCAAGATCGCAAAAGGAGGATTGTGCCTTTTTAAAGCTTTCAACCTGGTAACATCTCACAGTTCAAACTTTTTTCCATGGAATATTCCTCAATGAAACAATTTCCGCTGGGAAATTACGTTGGAAATAATGGCAATATTGCTTTAAAAGAAATATCTAATTCCTTTATTTCCAGTGGAGGAGTGAGATGAAAAACAAGTCTCCAAGTGCAGAAAATTCCCCAGTAGGATGGACTACAATATTATTTCAGGCTTATTTCCGCTATCCATCAAGCCTAAGAATAACAGTCATTTCTTAAAATTAAAATCCATTAGGTTTCCTAAGAATGACAAATGACACTTTATTTAAATCATTTTGACAATACCAAACAAGTGACTAACAAATGTGTGTTGAGACCTAAACAGTACATTTTCTCCTTTGACTCGAAATATTGCCATAAGACGCAAAAACCACAAACCCTGGCCAGAAAACATCAGCTCCCAGCTCGCATCCCTCAAACAGGTGGGGCTGTTTATGGAGACCAGATGCAGCATGCAGAGAGGTTTCTCACGAGAACTGTGGGGGGTAAATCCTGTGCAAGTTCTGTGCAGATGATAACTCAGAGTAAATCAAAAATCATCTTGAGTTAAAGATCTGAGTAACCAGAAAAATATTAAGCGAGTTATAAATAAAGAGATCCATTGTTTTATAAGACATTATCATTATCCCAGATAAAGAAAAGTATGTAAGAAGTTACTTTACCTATGAGGATAAAAATTTTTTGATACACAAGAACCACTCCAATAACATTTATTTTTGAAAATGATATTTTGGAAATGTTATAGTTACATAAACGCAAAAATGGCAAACCACCCAATTTTGAGAAGATGTCATGCAAATAGAATGTGGGATTGGATAGAAATTACCAAGTTGTTTTAAAGGTGTTTGGTGTGAAATTAAACAAATAGACTACCACATTTAAGTGTCCATAATCACAGAACTTCCAACAGTGTTTTGCTTTTGCATGTGAATTTAAAGAGCACTTTTATCATTTACTGTGCATACTGAGTTAACAAGAAGTACAAGAACTGCATAAGTAAACTTGAAGATTCAATGTATCTATTCTACACTTTTTCAATAACAAGGATAAAGTTCAAGGGACACCTTATATCATTGCCTTTAGTAACCACCATGGAAAGCTTATCTGCAGACTACTCTTGCCTGCAATTTGAAGGAAATTCCTTCCCAAGAAGGAATTAATACAAACTCTCATAATTTAAAAGTAATACAATTAGTTTCAAAGGGAGACTGCTGTGATTTTAAAAATTAAACCCTTTCTCAAGTCTTCTAGATTTAGCGAGGTAATTGCTGAATGTTCTCATACTTTATTATTTCTCATGTTAAAATTCCCACTGGTTATAAAACAAATATACAGCAGAGACTTTCTTCCAATAGTGCCGAATTTTGGGTTTAATATTTCTTACACCTCCTCAGATTTAAGAAGTGAGCTGTTCAGTTTCCAGTTGAGGAGATTATACTGGTATAGAAAATTTGGAGAGTCAGACTAATGAGTCTTGGATCTAGTGGTCAGTTAAAAAGATACTGTAAATATTAATACTGTCTCTGATGCAACAAGATAAGAACAAATAATCTATGCTAGACTTCCTGGAGTAGTTTATGGGAATGAGCCTGAGGATGAGACTACTTCTTCCAGATTTCAAAATTGCATTTTTCCAACTGTACCTTTAAACCTGAATTTACATTTTATGATCTCATTGGTGGTGAATACTCAAGATTCTGATCTAAAACTATGTTCAAGTATCTCCCATTGAGATCAATGCATTGGGGTATTTATCTAACCACATGATGTCACATCTGGCTTCCAGTGTGATTGGCATATGATGCGAATCCAAGCCAAGTCGCCTTGTTTCATAGTTTTTGTTTATTGAATGACAGTAGAACTTCCATTGTATTATGTTTGTTCAGTATTTGTTGTGTTAATATTACTGTGAACTTTCATAATTTCTTTACCAGTTTGTCCTTCTACACCAGTGTAAGGCCACCAGAATAAATGGTTTTACTGTGAGGGATGAATTCACACCACTTCAGTCTTTTACTGTAACTGCTAAAAACAGTCTTGAGAACACACAAAAAAAAGTTATTCTTGTTTCAAACCCAAGACCCACATTTCAACCAACTAACCAACAGACACAATAACACAACATTAAATCAGGTGAGTTAGTGCTGGACCCCCCCCCCCCCAAAAAAAATTCTGTTTCTCCTGGTCCAAAAACAATGTTCATTGTGACAGGTTTATAGCCTACACTTTTCAACTAGATGTTTTTCTGATGGTTTGTAGAAATAATACTAGCCATGTATTTCAGCCTGTTTTAAACAATCAATCAATCATAAATTCTCATGCACCTTAAGACACCTCAACATCCAGCCACCCTCACCCTTCAAACTCAACAGGAAGTGAGCAGTCATTCCCATTTTCTGATTCTTCTATAGTGACAAGAAACATGCCCTTATTCACTGTAGCTGTCACATGAGATTATCTTGAAAACTGTGCTGAAAGTACACTGAAGATGGGAACATGCCACATAGAAACTGACATTTAGGTGGCATACAAATCTCGAATTTGCACTTGTTTGTTGCCAGATTCAGGACTTCCTGCTCTTCTGGTGGTTTCAGCTGTAACATGTAAGCACACAAACATGCTGCTGTGCATACATAAACATACATTCAGAATTGCAGGGTGGGTGTCTGCAAGTACACTGACAGCTGTTCTTAAACTGTAACCTCCACCAGGAGACAAATGAAAAATCACGAACAAGAAATTAACTTCTAAAATATTGTTTATATAGACAAGTAGAAATTCACCACATGAAGCGCAGTGAGGATTTACATCTGTTGAGTCATTTTGCGTCCTCTTCCACAAGCTGGACAACCTGATGGAACCCATGGGTGACTGACAGTGCCATCCTCATCCTGCTGCTGTTAGCAGATACCTCATCATAATAGAGGGAAACAGTGGAACAGTTCACTCACACCCCAGACAGATCAACCTGCCTGCTGAAAATCGCAAGTTTGGTGGTCCATACCTCGCCTGAGCAGATCAAACAGTACAAATAATGTTATCCAGGGGGGGTGGTATAGTCTGTTTGAATGAGCTGTTGGGCAATAGACTTCTCAGTCATCCTTTGACAAGCCCTTGAGGCTGGAACGCTCGCGCTTCTTCTCCTTTTGGCCCACTATGCGGTACATCTTCTTGCGGGCCTCCTTCTGCTTCTTCAA